>JAODAL010054984.1:0-24269 GCA_025379985.1 Phyllomedusa bahiana | reverse complement strand
TTTGTGGGGGGGAAGGGTGGGGAGATATGTGCAGGGGTGAGAGGGGAGCCCATGATATAGTGCGGGTGTGAGGAGGCGGTGCATGATATATTGCAGGATTTGAGGAGGCGGGGCATGATATAGTGCAGGGTGTGAGGAGGCGGGGCATCATATAGTGCAGGATGTGAGGAGGCGGGGCAATGATATAATGCAGGGTGTAAAGGAGGCGGGGCTTGATATAGTGGGGGTGGGGTGGGAGGCGGGCATGGTAATAGTGGCAGGTTTGTGAGGAGGCGGGGCATGATATAGTGCAGGATGTGAGGAGGCGGGGCATGACAGTGAAGGATGTGAGGAGGCGGGGCATGACATAGTGCAGGATGTGAGGAGGCGGGGCATGATATAGTGCAGGATGTGAGGAGGCGGAGCATGATATAGTGCAGGGTGTGAGGCGGGGCATGATATAGTGCAGGGTGTGAGGAGGCGGGGCATGATATAATGCAGGATGTTAGGAGGCGGGGCATGACATAGTGCAGGGTGTGAGGAGGCGGGGCATGACAGTGAAGGATGTGAGGAGGCGGGGCATGATATAATGCAGGGTGTGAGGAGGCGGGGCATGATATAGTGCAGGGTGTGAGGAGGCGGGGCATGATATAGTGCAGGGTGTGAGGAGGCGGGGCATGATATAGTGCAGGGTGTGAGGAGGCGGGGCATGATATAGTGCAGGATGTGAGGAGGCGGGGCATGATATAGTGCAGGGTGTGAGGAGGCGGGGCATGATATAGTGCAGGGTGTGAGGAGGCGGGGCATGTTTATTAGTGCAGGGTTGAGGAGCGGGGAAATGAAATAGTGCAGGGTGTGGGGAGGCGGGGATGAATAATTGCAGGAAATGTTAGGAGGCAGGGCATGACATAGTGCAGGGTGTGAGGAGGCGGGGCATGACAGTGAAGGGTGTGAGGAGGCGGGGCATGATATAATGCAGGATGTGAGGAGGCGGGGCATGATATAGTGCAGGGTGTGAGGAGGCGGGGCATGACATAGTGCAGGGTGGGAGGAGGCGGGGCATGATATAGTGCAGGGTGGGAGGAGGCGGGGCATGATATAGTGCAGGATGTGAGGAGGCGGGATATGATATAGTGCAGGATGTGAGGAGGCGGGGCATGATATAGTGCAGGATGTGAGGAGGCGGGGCATGATATAGTGCAGGGTGTGAGGAGGCGGGGCATGACATAGTGCAGGATGTGAGGAGGCGGGGCATGATATAATGCAGGATGTGAGGAGGTAGGGCATGACATAGTGCAGGATGTGAGGAGGTGGGGCATGACATTGCAGGGTGAGGAGGCGGGGCATGATATAATGCAGGGTGTGAGGAGGCGGAGCATGACATAGTGCATTATGTGAGGAGGCGGGGCATGATATAATGCAGCGTGTGAGGAGGGGAGACATGATAAAGTGCAGGGTGGGAGGAGGGGAGACATGATATAGTGCAGGGTGTGAGGAGGCGGGGCATGATATAGTGCAGGGTGTGAGGAGGCGGGACATGATATAGTGCAGGGTGTGAGGAGGCGGGGCATGATATAGTGCAGGGTGTGAGGAGGCGGGGCATGATATAGTGCAGGATGTAAGGAGGCGGGGATGATTTTGAGCGGGGTGGGGAGGGGGGGGGCACAATAGGCAGGGTGTGAGGAGGCGGAGCTTGATATAGTGCAGGGTGTGAGGAGGCGGGGCATGATATAGTGCAGGATGTAAGGAGGCGGGGCAGAAAGTGCAGGGTGTGGGAGGCGGGGCATCTATAGGAGGATGAGGAGGCGTGGCATTATATGCGGATGTAGGAGGCGTGGCATGACATAGTGCAGGGTTGAAAAGGGCGGGGATGTTTATAGTGAGGGTGGAGGAGGCAGGGCATGACAGTGCAGGATGTGAGGAGGCGGGGCATGATATAGGCAGGATGGAGGAGGCGGAGATGTATAGTCGGGTTTTGAGGGGGGGGATGATATTTGCAGGGTGTGGGAGGGGGGCATGATATTTTGCAGGATGTGAGGGGGGGGGGCATGATATAGAGGGGTGTGAGGGGGCGGGGTATCATATATGCAGGGGTGTGAGGGGGGGAGCTGATATAGTGCAGGGTGTGGGGAGGCGGGTCATGATATAGTGCAGGATCTGAGGGGGGGAGCAGATATAGTGCAGGGTGTGAGGGGGCGGGGCATCATATTGAGGATGTGAGGAGGCGGGCTGATATAGTGCAGGTGAGAAGGCGGGGCAGATATAGTGCGGGGTTTGTGGGGAGGGGGGGCATGATATAGTGCGGGGTGTTGGAGGGGGGTCAGATATTTGCGGACTGAGGAGGTGGGGCAGATATAATGCGGGGTTGAGGGGCGGGGCATGATATAGTGCCTGATGTGAGGAGGCGGGGCATGATTAGGGCGGATTTTAGGAGGCGGGGCATGATATAGTGCAGGGTGTGAGGAGGCGGGGCATGATATAGTGCAGGGTGTGAGGAGGGGGGGCATGATATAGTGCAGGGTGTGAGGAGGGGGGGGGCAGGGTATAGTGAGGATTGAGGGGGGGGAATGTTTTAATAGTGCAGGGTGTGAGGAGGCGGAGCATGATATAGTGCAGAATCTGAGTGGGCGGGGCATGATATAGTGGAGGGTGTGAGGAGGCGGGGCATGATATAGTGCAGGGTGGGAGGAGGCGGGGCATGATATAGTGTAGTGTGTTAGGGGGGGGAAATTTATGATGCAGGGTGTAGGGGGCGGGCATGTATAATGCAAGGTGGAGGGGGCGGGGAGATATAATGCAGGGTTGAGGAGGAGGGGCCTGATATAATGCAGGGTGTGGGGAGGGGGGCTGATATAATGGGGGTGTGAGGAGGGGGGGCATGATATAATGCAGGGTGGTGAGGAGGAGGCATGATATAATGCAGGGGGTGAGGAGGCGGGGATGATATAGTGCAGGATTGGGAGGCGGGGCATGATATAGGGGGTGTGGGGGCGGGGATTTTGGGATTTAGGGCAGGGGGGGGGGGGCATGATTAATGCGGGGTGAGGAGGGGGGCATATATAGTGCAGGGTGTGAGGAGGCGGGGATATAACGCAGGGTGTGAGGAGGCGGGGCTTGATATAATCAGGGGCGTGAGGAGGCGGGGAATTATATAGTGCAGGGTGTGAGGAGGCAGGGCATGATATAATGCAGGGTGTGAGGAGGTGGGGCATGATATAGTGCAGGGTGTGAGGAGGGGGGGCATGATTAGTGCAGGGGTTTTAGGAGGGGGGGCTTTTTTTTTAAAATTGCGGGTGTGAGGAGGGGGGCATGATATAATGCAGGGTTGGGGAGGCGTGGCATATATAAGCGGGGTGTGAGGAGGGGGGGAAATTTTTATTATGCAGGGTGTGAGGAGGCGGGGCATGACATAGAGCAGGGTGTTAGGAGGAGGGCATGATATAATGCAGGGTGTGAGGAGGCAGGGCATGATTATGCGGGGGTGGGGAGGGGGGGGTGATATAGTGCAGGGTGTGAGGAGGGGGGGATGATATAATGCAGGGTGTGGGGAGGCGGGGAATTTATAGGCAGGGTGTGAGGAGGGGGGGCATGATATGTGCAGGGGTGAGGAGGGGGGGGATTTTAATGCAGGGTGTGGGGAGGCAGGGGCATGATTAGTGGGTGTAGGAGGTGGGGCTGATTAGTGCGGGGTGTGAGGAGGGGGGGGAATTTATATAGTGCAGGGTGTGAGGAGGTGGGGCATGATATAATGCAGGATGTGAGGAGGCGGGGCATGATATACTGCAGGATGTGAGGAGGCGGGGCATGATATATTGCAGGATGTGAGGAGTCTAAGGAACTGTTCTGAGTGGGCGGGGCATGACAAGGATTATCTAGTTAGTGTTTATGTCGGCTCCACCCCCTCAGGCTGTAGTTATACCAAAATTCATTCTTTTTGCCATTGTACTTTGTCTTGTTTGATCATCATTTTTGACCCCTGAGAAAAGCGTATGTTGCACTTTTAATCCCTTAATTGAACTTTCTGGGAAGCTGGTTGCTGGCTTTCAGCACTGAGGACCTACATAAAAAGTGCATATTCTTGCTTTAATATTCCAATTAATCTACATAAATATATGAATCACTTTTTTTTTTATAGCGTAACAATTCTGTTGGCTTCAGAGCTGAAATCTCCTTCCTTGCATTATTTATGTCTTTGTGATTCACTTTCTGGGGAGCCAATTCTTTACACCAGGCATTGTACAACAACATGAAGCAGAAAAAAAAACGAAATTATGTTCTGGCCTGAGCTTTATAATAGCTCGGCTGGGCTGGCTGACATCAAGCATGTGGACTGTTTCCAGTGGCAACCTGCAACATTGCAACTTTAGCTCAACTTGAATTTAGTAAGAACGTAGTGTATCTGCATGGCAATCAGTTGTCTATATAAGATTGTGGGGGGAATGCATCGATGGCTGCATGCCAGAAAACTGGCTTACTAAAGCTGCACATTTTTGCAAATATTATGATGGGTATATGCCACTGAAGAAAATGTGTGTCTCTTGGCAGGAGAGGTGCGGTAATTTATGCTAGAAATTTTGGATTCAGAATCAGGAACTGCTACAAGATGCACCAAAAGTAATAAGCAGCATACACTGCCCAGAAAGTCAGCGACATCCCACTGTCTATAAGACATAATTAATAGTTGCCAACTTTTGAAAGTGGAAATGCAGGAGATTGAAGAGGGCGGTGCGCTACGCGCGGCACGGCAAAAAATGTGCATGGACACGCCCATCTTGTTGGTGTGTCACGCCCCTTCAAAAATCCACACCCACTCCACCTAACTGCATAATGGCTTTGGAAGAAAGCCAGGTAGATGCCCCCACTCGCCCGGTAGTGCCCTTATAGCCAAGTAGTAGCCCCCCCATATCCAGGGAGTGCCCCTTACTGGGAGGTAGATGCCCCTGGGAGCCGGGTCGGGCCCCCTCTGTAGCCAGGTAGAGCCCACTTGTAGCCAGGTAGAGCCCTCTCTGTAGCCAGGTAGAGCCCCCTCTGTAGCCAGGTAAAAGCCCACATTGTAGCCAGGTAGAGCCCCCTTTATAGCCAGGTAGAGCCCCCATTGTAGCCAGGTAGAGCCCCCATTGTAGCCAGGTAGAGACCCCATTGTAGCCAGGTATTGCCCCATTGTAGCAGGTAGTCCCCCATTGTAGCCAGGTAGATGCCCCCTTTTTAGCCAGGTAGATGCCCCCTTTGTTGTCAGGTAGAACCCCCTTTGTTGTCATGTAGAGCCCCTTTGTATTTCAGGTAGATCCCCCCATTGTAGCCAGGTAGATGCCCCTTGTAGCCAGGTAGAGCCCCCTCTGTAGCCAGGTAGAGCCCTCTTGTAGCCAGGTAGAGCCCCCTTGTAGCCAGGTAGAGCCCTCTTATAGCCAGGTAGAGCCCCACTGTAGCCAGGTAGAGCCCCCATTGTAGCCAGGTAGAGCCCTCTTATACCTATGTAGAGCCCCTTTGTAGCCAGGTAGAGCCCCCATTGTAGCCAGGTAGTTTCCCCCCATTGTAGCCAGGTAGATGCCCCCATTGTAGCCAGGTAGATGCCCCCAATTGTAGCCAGGTAGAGCCCCCATTTTTAGCCAGGTAGTTGCCCCCTTTTTTAGCCAGGTAGATGCCCCCTTTGTTGTCAGGTAGAACCCCCTTTGTTGTCATGTAGAGCCCCCTTTGTAGTCAGGTAGATGCCCCCATTGTAGCCAGGTAGATGCCCCCTTTGTAGCCAAGTAGTTGCCCCCCTTTGTTGTCAGGTAGTTGGCATGTATGACATAATTGCCAAACTTTGGAAGCTGAATCCGGGCAAATTAAACGTTACCCCCAGGAGAGCACCAAATGGGCAGTCGGGCATAAACATGAACTTCCGGTTGGTGCGCTCGTACTTCGCTCAGCTGAGCTACTAACGTGTGAAGGAAACAACCCAACTCCGGGGCTTCTGGGTGAGCAATCTTTATTTGTGCTTCAAAGCAGCGGTACATATATGTTAAAAAGGCGGGAAACAGCCGACGCATTTCGGGCTACTTGCGTCCTTCACAGCTGACTAGAGTGTGTTACCTCCGCCATTTACAAACAAACTACAGCCAATCATCTCACCACTGGCTTGTGGTGTAAGCAAAGCATCATCTCCAATGGTGAGACTTCAAAGCTAGAAAAACGAGACATCCTCACCTGGTACCATTAATATATAGGTAATAAATTACTTCTAAAATTTAAGCCTGCAGGTACCCTAGTGTTTAGATTTAATATCCAATATGCCTCTCGCTGTCTGACTTTTCAGTCCAGTTGCCTCCCTGATAGGGTTTATCTATTTCTTCTATGGCATAAAACCTAAAACTTGTTAGATCGCTTTGGTGACATTCAATAAAATGTCTTGCAGCGCCGGACATTTGCCCAGCTTGATGTTTTATGCTGTATATATGTTCATTTATCCTCACCTTTAATTTAGAGATACTGAAGATTATAAGAACAATAGGGTTTATACATGGTCCAGAGAGAGACATTTTAATACACCTAAATCAATTCTTAAGAAAAGATGGCAAAGAAAGGAAAAAAGATCAGTTAGTTTTTCAGATATAGAGAATATGGACAATACAGATTCTGATGTAGGAGACAAGGAAGGATCTAGTAGTGAAGATTTGTCACACAGTTAGGCCTCGTTCACACGGCTTATTTCGCCGCGGATTGGAGCCGGATTTGCGCTGCAGTACGGCGCCAATCCGTCGCAGTACTTATGGTAATCCACAGCTCTCATAGAGAACAGTGGATTCCGTCGCTCCTTCCCGCTCGGCGAATCCTCCGGGCGGGAAGAAAGTCACTTGCACATTATCCAGGCGCAATACGCGCCGTGGATAATGCAAGTCTATGGGGCCGGCGGGCCACGCCCCCTCCCCCGCCCCTTATTCAAGCCGGAAATCCGGCTTGCAATTACGGCTTGAATAAGCCGTGTGAACTGGGCCTAATACTGTTACCCCACAACAAAAAAACGGGGAAGGACCGGAAAAAGGGGGGAGGGGAGAGACAATGAGGAAATCAATGAGAACATCCAATAAACCCACAGAAGAAAGTAGAACATGTACAGGTGGTGATATTAACTCCCACAATATTGACTACAGCCCAAATCCAAGTACTGCAAGATGGACTTAATTTCTCACTTACCTCTGACTTTGACTTGTTTTACACTATGTTAGATTTAAATAAATTTGCTTACACCACAAGCCAGTGGTGAGATGATTGGCTGTAGTTTGTTTGTAAATGGTGGAGGTAACACACTCTAGTCAGCTGTGAAGGGCGCAAGTAGCCCGAAATGCGTCGGCTGTTTCCAGCCTTTTTAAAATGTTTGTACCGCTGCTTTGAAGCACAAATAAAGATTGCTCACCCAGAAGCCCCGGAGTTGGGTTGTTTCCTGCACACGTTAGTAGCTCAGCTGAGCGAAGTACGAGCGCACCAACCGGAAGTCCATGTGTAAAGCTGTGGAGCCACAGCACATCCAGACGCTTTCGGAGCATATACTTTGCTTTTGCAATTTTTGCTGTTTGTATTTTACTCGTGCATAAACCCCAACTTTTTTTCCCCTCGATTTTAAGGGGCACCCCAAAATTTGAGGATGGCAACTTTTTTGAAAAGAAGGGGCCATACATTGCACGTGCACAACGGGCTCTCAGCTGTCTATGCCTGCTCCTAAGTTAAACCCAAATTTTTAAAGGGACCCCAAAAAAAAAAAGGGGGCCAACAATGTGTAGAACTGGCTACCCTGAAACTTGGGGTCTTGGAGCCCACCAAAGGAGTTGATACTGGGGTCAATCATTAAATTTGGGTTTGGGATCCCCATTTGGGATGATTTTTGGGGCACCCTTTTTTGGGGTTGATTCTTGGGGTTCCCCAGTGGGCTAAAGTTTGGACCCCCACCAGCAAAGTTGGTTCTTGGGGCCCACCTGTGGAATTGATTCAGGGTTTCTCATCGGGGTGGATTTTGTTTTTTGGGCCCCAACCGTGGAGCTGTTTATGGGGGGCCCACCTTTTAAAGTTGATTTTGGGGCTAACCAGAAAATTTTTGGTTTTTGGGTTTCCCCACCAGTAAATTTGGGGTTTTTGGCCCCACCATTTGGGGTTTAAAAATTAGGGGTCCCCCCAGGGGAATTGATTTTTAGTGCCCACCATTAAAGGTGTTATTTTGGGCCCACCAATGGGTTGATTTTTAAGGGGCCTTTTAAACCAGTGGATTTGATTCATGTGGGGCCCCCGCCCTAAATTTTTGCTCTTGGGGCCCCCCAGGGGGAGTTGATTCTTGGGGGCGCATCCTACAGTATTACATGACTGCAAATACTGACTTGAATCTTACTTTCTGATCTCTTTCTCTGCCCTTTCTCCCCTAAAAAAGCGGCCCCCATTTGCCTTCCCCGGGGGGTTCAGCTTTTTAAGGGGTCCACCAGGGGTCTCCTCTATTCCCCTGTGGGCCAGTCCAATCTTGCCAACACTGCAAGGAAAGCAGTGAAGTGTGGTTTTATGGTGGTGTCAACATGGAGTGAGGTCCAAGCAGGGCACTAGGCAGGGGCGTAACTAGAGGAGCCAGGGCCCCATAGCAAACTTTTGGATAAGGGCCCCCGCCCCCCATCCACCTGACCACGACAAGGTAACCAGGGACATGCTGTTAGATTAATGGTAGTAATACAGGGGCTAAATACCTCACCATACATCTCCCATCATACTGCTACCAAATCAAATCCCACTATACTAAAACCAGCATTACCAATAACGCTATTACTTAGGAACTGATTATACTGCCAGAACACCGACCACCAAGTACCACCACATAGTAACTGAAATAATACCCCTACACTATTCATATCAGTACACAAAGACCAATACTGTCTAATAATAATAATAATAAATATATAATAATATAAGACGATATAATGGTATATACCAGTGTCACAGCTCTGCAGACTGTATATTACCTACCATACAGTGATCCATTTAAGGTAGAACAATTTACACAGCTCTGCAGACTGGAATAATTACCTCACACAGTGACTATAGTGGTAGGACACGGTTTAATAGCTGGCTCTGCAGACGTATTTACCTCCATACAGTGATCCATATAGTGGTAGATAGCAGTGTTACACAGGCTCTGCAGGACTGTATATACTCCATACAGTGGACATATAGTGGTAGATAGCAGTGTACACAGGATCTGCAGATGTTTATAACCACCAACAGTGACAATATCGTGTAGAGCAGTGTTACACAGCACTGTGTAGACTTTTAAGTGATTATAGTGCTGTTACTCTTGCTGACTCACAGGTGACGTTTCTCGACAGTCGTTGACTTTCTCTTTTGTTCTGCATCAGGATCCAGTCCGCCATCTTGTTGACGTCTTCCCGACCACTTGTCCTGCAGGATTTAGACACAAATTATCTTAGAATCCTGACTTTTCCATGCACTGCCCCCGGGCTATATGGGGTCCATTTAGGCAGCGGGTTTAGATTGGATATATGGGGCCCCAATAGGAAAGGTTTAGGTAGCCAATAATGCCCATATAGGCAGGCAGGGATTAGGTAGCTATAGGGAGCCATACAGGTGTCAGGGGTTAGGTGGCTATAGGGGCCATATAGGTAGGGTTTAGGTAGCTAAAGGGCCCCTTTAAGTAGACAGGAGGCTTGTGGGGGTTTATACAGGCAGGCATATAGGGGGCTGTATAGGCCAGGGCAGGCATTTACGGGGCTGTGAAGGCAGGCTGCAGGCATATAGGGGGCTGGATAGGCATGGCAGGCATTATAGGGGCTGTATAGGCAGGCAGGCTGGCATATAGGGTGCTGTATAGGAAGGCATATGGGGGCTAAAGGCAGCATATGGGGGCTATAGGCTGGCATATGGGGGCTATAGGCTGGCTTTTGGGGCTATAGGCAGGCATATAGGGGGGCTATACGGCAGAATATGGGGGGCCTATAGGCTGGCATATGGGGGGCTAAGGCAGGATTGGGGGGCTAGAGGCAGGCTTATGGGTGGCTAGAGGCAGGCATATAAATTTAAAAATTAAAATTTTATATTTTTATTATTTATTTTTTTTTACATTTTTTTTATTTTTAATTTTTTAAAAAATTATTTTTTATTAATATTTATATTTTAAAACTTATTTCTTTTTTTTAGGGGGGATATAGCAGGCTGATGGGGGTTTATAGGGGGGGGGGGGGGCATTGCATATGGGGGGTCTAGGCTGGCATATGGGGGGTTAGGCTGGCATATGGGGGGGTTAGGTAGAGCATATGGGGGGCTATAGGTAGGTATATGGGGGGCTATAGGCGGGCATATGGGGGGTATAGGTAGGCATATAGGGCGGCAATAGGTAGGTATATGGGGGGGTATAGGAGGACATTATGTGGGGCTATGGTAGGCATATGGGGGGCTATAGGCAGGCTTATGGGGGGCTATAGGCAGGCATATGGGGGGCTATAGGCAGGCATATGGGGGGCTATAAGCAGGCATATGGGGGGCTATAGGCAGGCATATGGGAGCTATAGGCAGGCATATGGGGGGCTATAGGCAGGCACTTATGGGGTGGCTTTAGGCAGGCATATGGGGTAGGTAAAATAAGAAAAGCCCTTACTTCTCGGTCACGCTCCCCCGATGCGCCGCTCGCTCCGCTCTGCTGCTCTCCCTGCAGCCTCTGCGCTCTGCGCGGCGGACGGTGATGTGACGTCACGCGCGCGCCCTCGTGACCACAGTGAGCCGGGCAGGGGGAGAGTAACAGTGCGGAAAGATCGGCGCTCACGTCCTGTATTATACCGAGCTGCGCATGCTCTGAACGCTCGGGCGGGGGGCCCGGGGGTTAAGAGGGGTGTATGCGCCGGGCCCCGAAGTCACCGCCAGTCCGCAGTGATCTGTTAAGTTCTACGACGGCGTGGACCTGGAGCGGGAATTTCCGGGGTAGTGACGCGGGTAAGAGTGCCACCGGGGCCCCCCTAAGCTCAAGGGGCCCGTAAGCATACTGGTTCCCGCATGCTACCACGGTTGGTTGTTACGCCACTGGCACTAGGTATTATTATTACAATGTCTGCAAGATCCCAGCCTGGGCCGAATATATCGATTTACAATTTAGTTTCCAAATAATTTCTGTTTTAGTTTTGAGAAAGTAAAGTTGCTGCTAATAAACCTTCATTTTTGATGTTTTGGAGCATTTTTAATGGCAGAACCAGCAGCAGGGATCTTTCATTGTTTCATGTGAAGCTGCCGGGAGCCGCGACGTCCTGAACGTTCCCTTCTTCTTGAGGATTTCGGCCCTGGCTCGGTAATAGGCGCGTGGAGTGAAAACAGGTTTAATGTGCTCATTAAATAATAGAGTCACCTTCTCAGTAAGGCGAGGTCAGTCTGTTTCCCTTTAACCTCCTGGTAGATTTCACGAGGCCGTTTAACTGTGGCACCTCCACAGCTCATTGAAACTGTAAAGAAAATACATGCGTTTCGACAAGGACTCTTTAAAGTTTCCCATTAGTTGCGCTGCCCATAAAACCTTCTGGTATTCTGGACCCGCTCCATGATAACGCACAGGTGCCACATGCTCCACAGCTGCTGCCCTCTAATAGGAAATCTTAAAGGAACTGGTTGGAAGACTGCAATCAAGACCAATGGGGGGAATTACTAGGAAATCACAGCAGGTACAATGTCAGATTGAGATTCCTTCCATTTGTTCTCAATCCCTGCTCGGTGCTGTAAAGCTTTGCATTTTAGTGTAATGCATCAATCCAGAAATTCCATGGACACACGTGTAAATAATACCGTTATAATCAGTATATTCTGATGCCAGACACCCAGGCATACCTCGCAACTGTCCCAGATTCTGTCCCCTTCATTACACTAAAGGGGGCGCTACTTACCTAGGTCTTGCCTATCTTCCTACGTGGAATTTTCCTTGCCTATGTACCTAGCTCCTGCCCTTCTACCTACCTACCTACCTACATGGGATTTTACTTGCCTAACTACAAGAAGCATTGCCTGTCTATCTAAAAGGTGCTTTATCTACATATTTATCTGGGAGCTTGTCTGCCTACCTATCTGGGGCGCTTCCTACATACCTAGAGCCTTGCTTGCCTGCCTACCTACCTGGGCCCTGTGTATATACCTAGAACCTTGCTTGCCTGCCTACCTACCTTGGCCCTGTGTATATACCTAGAACCTTGCTTGCCTGCCTACCTACCTGGGCCCTGTGTATATACCTAGAGCCTTGCTTCCCTGCCTACCTACCTGGGCCCTGTGTATATACCTAGAACCTTGCTTGCCTGCCTACCTACATGTGGCCTTGCCTGTCAACCTACATACCTAAGTGTGGCCTTGTGTACTTACCTACCTAGTGCCTTGTAAACCTACCTATCTGCCAAGCTGGGTCCTTAGCTACCTACCTAACTAACTACCTACTTACCGAGCTGGGTCCTTTGCTACCTTATATACAAAGATAAACGAAAGATCAGCTCACCCACTGGTCATGACTAAGAGCCCTTTTGAGGAGGCTCGAAATGCGTTTGTTGGTCTTTGGATTTTAATCATGTTTTATATAAGATGAAGAAATAAAGTGTGTTTTTATGTAAAAGAATTTTTTAAGTGCTGGAAAAATTCCACGTTTTGGAACAAGCGGTCCTTTGCTACCTACCTACGTGGGGCCTTGGTTACCTACCTATGTGGGGCCTTGGTTACCTACCTACCTGGGGCCTTGTAATCCTACATATCTACTTAGCAGGGGCCTTATATAAAGGTGGCTCTACCTACCTACAAGGGTTTACCTACCTAATCTAGGGCCTATCTACGTATATAATAAATGGGTCGACTACCTACCTAGTAGTATGGGTCTGACTACTGTCTGACTGATTTGGGGGGAGAAGTGCTTGCAGAGGTGTTTCAGTCTCATGATATGTGCTCTACGGCCAGCTTATAGCTCATTACAAGCCGACCTCAGTGAATGGGGAGACGGGCGCTTTTGTGCACTGCTTGCTGTCGATTTCTATGGAAAATTCGGAATGTAACTGAGTGAACAAGCTATGAGCTGACCTTAGAATGTGTATTGCAAGATGAAAATATCCCTTTTACTTACCTAAAAGGGGATCTAATTATCTGCAGAGTTGTATTTAGAATTCATGATGCCCCAGACACTTTTAGTACTAGGCCCCTTTTTGGTGAATCAGGCTCAAGTTGCTCTTACACTTTACATAGTTGTTAACCAAATGCTGATTTGTGTTTCAGTTTTCTCACAGGTTTCCCAGTTGGATTATGTTGGACTTGTTAGACTACATCGGACCAGCACTGGATACATTTCATTAAAACAGTGATAAAAGAGGGACGTTGTCAGGGAGTGTTTATTTCAATAAAGGATTTTTTTTGTGTTCTGTTTTGTTATTTTATTCCAGTGTTGGTAATGGAGGTGTCTGACAGACACGTCTCCATCGCTGTCGCTGGTGCTTCATGTCAGCAGTGGTGTATTTTTATCTCTCCAAGACTGGCACTAATCTCCTCTCTCTATTATCTTAGGGGTGTTTAAAAGAGCTAGTTTACCTCCAGAAGCGGATGATTAAATGTGGAATTTCTGAGTAGGAAAGGGGTGTATATGGGGTTCCCCCTATGCTCGCCTGCAGCTGTCAGTATTACCTTGGCTGATTATGAATAAACATGTTTTCTATTTTTTTGCAAAATATTTATTTATTACAAATCTATAAATAGGCACTCCACTATGATCAATAAATAACTATAAGAAACAACATGGATTTTTCTAATCAGCCAAGATAAAACTGACAGCTGCAGGATGGGAAGGTCCATGCATATTGATCTCTTTAGGTGAAATTAAATGTATGACCTAGTGTGATGTCAGGGGCGTAACTAGAGAAGCTAGGGCCCCATAGCAAACTTTTGGATGGGCCCCCCCCCCCCCCCTTTGACCAAAAGACCATTCCGGGGCATGCTGTTAGAAAAGTAAAATTTTAAGGGGAAAATCCCTCCCCTTAATCTCACATCTATTTGTCCCCAATCAAACCCACTATCAAAAACCACATTACCAAAAAGCTATTCATAGGCTGATTATACCCCAAAAACCCACGACCACAATTACCACATAGTGACAATAATACCCTACATATTACTGATCGTACACAAAGACCAACCTGTATAATAATAATAATATTAATAATATAGTGACCAAAAAGTGGTTTAATGGGTTTTTTAAACGGCTTGCAAGTTTTTTAACCCCCATCAGTGCCTATGTGGTGACGCAGGTACACAGCCTTGCAGATGTATTTAACCACATACAGTGACCATTATGGTAAAAACCCAGTGTACACAGCTTGCAGCTAATTCATCCTTTTCATGGACCTTTAGTTGACAGCGTGTCCGCTGTGCAGACTTATATAAACCACCCCCCGTGACCAAATATTAGATACATTTTCCACACTCTGAAATGTTTTTTAAAAAAACGTGAATATTGGGGCCCAAAAAAGGCGGTTTGGTAGCCAAAAGAGTCCCATAAGGCAGGCAGGGTTTAGGTAGCTAAAGGGACCCTACAGGAGACAGGGGGTTAAGGGGGTATAGGGGCCCCTATAGGTAGGGTTTAGGGCTAAAGGGGCCCAATTAAGTAGAAGGCAGGGGTTGTGGGGGTATACAGGGAGGTTTTGGGGGTTACGGGGGCATATGGGGGCTGTTAGGCAGGCAGGCTATGGGGGTGTTGGGGGCGGCATTGGGGGCTGTATGACAGGCAGGCTTTTAGGGGGCTGTATAGGCAGGAGGCAGATAGGGGGTGTATAGGGGCAAAAAGGCGATGGGGGCTGTTAGGCAGGAAAAGGCAATAGGGGGTGTTAGGCAGGGAGGCAATGGGGGTGTATAGGCAGGCAGGCATATGGGGGCTTTTAGGAAAGGCAGGCTATGGGGGGGGCTAAAAGGAGGCTATGGGGGGTTTAGGGGTTTTGGGATATGGGGGGGGTATAGGCAGGATATGGGGGGGGTTTTAGGCAGGCATATGGGGGGTTAGGAGGATATGGGGGTTAGGGTAGGCATATGGGGGGCTATAGGAAGGATTTGGGGGGCTTAGGCAGGCATAGGGGGGTATAGGTAGGTATATGGGGGGTTAGGAGGATATGGGGGGGTATAGGAGGCATATGGGGGTATAAGGGGTTTGGGGGGCTATGGCAGGATATGGGGGCTATTGGGGTAGGCATATGGGGGGCTATGGCAGGCATATGGGGGGGGTATAGGCAGGCATATGGGGGTATAGGCAGGCATATGGGGGGTTAATGCGGAGGAAAAGGGGGGGTATAGGCGGCATATGGGGGGGGATAGGTAGGATATGGGGGGTAAGGAGGCATATGGGGGGGTATAGGCAGGCATATGGGGGGTATGGGGCATTGGGGGGGTATAGGGGGGCAGGATATGGGGGGTATAGGCAGGGTTGGGGGGCTTGGGGGGGATTATGGGGGGCTTTGGCAGGCATTGGGGGGGTTAGGAGGCATTTTTGGGGGGTTAGGAGGCTATGGGGGGTAAGGAGGCATTTGGGGGGGTATAGGCAGGCATTGGGGGCTAAGGCAGGGGTTTGGGGGGGTATAGGCAGGCTATGGGGGGTAAAAAGGCAGGGAAAATGGGGGGTATAGGTAGGAAAATGGGGGTTGGTAGGCTAAGGGGGGGGATAGGAGGATATGGGGGGTATAGGCCGGCGTATGGGGGGGTATAGGCAGGCATATGGGGGGCTATAGGCAGGCATATGGGGGGTATGGGCAGCCATTGGGGGGCTATAGGAGGATATGGGGGCAGGTAAAAAAGAAAAACTTATCACCCCCGGTCCCGCTCCCCATTGCCGCTCGTCCCCTCTGCTGTTTCCCGCGCCTCTGGCTAGCGGGGCGGCGCGGTGATGTGACGCACCGCCGCCCCCGTGAAAACAGAGCGCCCGGGAGGGGGGAAATAACAGAGCGGAGCGATGGCGCTCCTCCTGCTACTCCAGGGGGCCTGCCTCTAAGCTCGGGCCCGGGGGGCGTTCAGAGGGATGCGCGGGCCCCCCGCTCCTTGCCCTCCCCAGTGAACTGTTAAGTTTCCCGCGGGGGGCCCAGGAGCGGAAATTTTCCGGGGTGCGGACGCAATACCCAAAACGCCCCCGGGGCCCCTCTAAGCGCAGGGGCCCCGTAGCAACTGCTACCCCTGCTACCCCGGTAGTTACGCCACTGTGTGATGTCATATGATTAAGTTTGGTTTTAGGTATAGCCTGTGTTGTCTCTCTTTAAATTCACTAAATGTTAGGAGGTAGCCAGGTAATAATGACATAGGGCGCAATTAAAAGTGGATATTGTTTGCCAACTGCTTCTATTTGCCTGAGCTCCAGGAGTGGTTAACATTGGTCCCTCACGCTCTTCTCTCCCCTTGAAAAGCCTTATAATAAACTATTAGGAAACAATGACATAAACTTTCATCACAAAGAGTTCCATGCTAGCAGTTCGGCTCCTGTCACCAATAAAAAGATACTGTATGTACTATTTCTGCCGTATATAAAAACTCCACAGTATTCATTGTTACACATTGTTACAGTATTGTTTCTATATCTCCACAACATATTTTTTACTGAAATTAGGAAATCACAACACTCATACGAGCTTCTGCAAAACCTCTAAAAACATATCTCCGCTGCTGCAGAATATTTATTATTTACACTCTAAGTCTGCATGCAGATAATATCTATATTTATAAACTTCAGCTGCTGCAGAACTCAATCGTGTATTATACACAATCTACTGCTGCAGCAGAAAAATCATCATACACTTCTCAGCTGCGGCAAGAACCTTCATAATATGCTCTCTCAAGTGCTGGCAGAAACATCATAATACAGACACCTCAGCTGCTGCAGAACCTCATAACATTGCTCAAGCTGCATGCAGAATAGAAGAACACCCTCATAATTTACCTCATCTGCTGCAGAAACCTCACATTACACCTCAGCTGATGCAGGAACCTAACGATACTCCACCTAGCATGCTGCAGGATCCCTCATCAACCACCTCAAGCTGATTGCAGGACTTCATGATACCACTTCAAGCTGCTGCTAGAAACCTCATTCAGACAACCTCAGCTGCTGCAGACTCATTCATACACACCTCAGCTGTGCAGAACCTCATCATACCAACCTCAGTGCGCAGAACCTCATCATTACACACTCAGCTGCTGCAGGGACTAATGTTTTCACTTACAGCTGCTGCTGAAGAACTTTCAAATTCCATATACACCTTCAGCTGCTTGCAGAACCTCTCATCATACACTCAGCTGTCGCATGAAAACATCATAATACACACCCTCAGCTGCTGCACGAACAAGAACCGCCAACTATTCATTTTATACTCACTCCTCAAGCCTGCCTGGCAGAAACTCATCAGGCACCATCAGCTGCTGCAGACACTCATACACACCTCAGCTGCTGCAGAACTCATCATCACACCTCAGTCTGACCTGCCTCAGACTCATCATACACCCTTTCTTTTTCCCCAAAAGCCTTTTTTTGGGCTGCAGGACTTATGATACAACTTCAAGCTGCTGATAGAACTTCTACATATACACTAAGCTGCTGCAGAATCTCATCAGACACTTATTCTGTGAGAAGAACCTCATTCATATACACCTCAGCTGCTGCAGAACATAATCATACAACTCAGCTGCGCAGAACAATACTAATACACCTCAGCATGCATGCAGGAACTCATCATTACACCTCAGCTGCTGCAGAACTCTCTTAATACACCTCACCTGCTGCACAAATACTCATAATACACATTGCTGCTGCAGAACATCATAATACAATCAGCTGATGCAGAACCATCTAATACATCCTCCAGCTGCTGCAGAACTCATTAATACATCTCAGCTGACTGCAGAACATTATACTACACATCAGCTGAGGCAGAACATATAATACATCTCAGCTGCTGCAGAACATAATAATTCAGCCTCACTGCTGCAGAAAACATTATATACACATCAGCTGTGCAGAAAATCATAATACACATATAGCTGCTTGCAGAACCTCCTAATACCATCAGCTGCCGCAGAACATCATACTACACCTTAAGCCCTGCATGCTGAACATAATCTTACCTACTCAGTGATAGCAAGAACATACATTAATACATCCTCAGCTTCTGCAGAAATCATATTACACCTTAGCTGATGCTGAACAATATTATACACCTCAACGCTGGAAGTACCTCTTCATACACCTCACCTGCCTTGCAGAACGCATCATACACTCCTCGCTGCCTGCACAAAACATCATAATACACCTTCAGCTGCGCAGAACCAATATAATACACCCTCAGCTGATGCCAGAACCTCATCATCACCTCAGCTGCTGCAGAAACATCAATTATACATTCTCAGCGACTGCAGAACAATATAATTACACTCAGCTGCTAGCCGAACATCTAAACCTCCACTCAGTTGCTGCAGAAACATCATATATCACATCAGCCTGATCAGAACAAGTTAAACTCCTCAGTGCTGCAGAACACTCATCATACACATCAGCTGCTGCCGAACATCATAATACATCTCAGCTTCTGCAGAACATCATTAATACCCTTAGCTGCATGCAGAACACATATAATACACCTCAGCTGCCTGCAGACCTCCTCATACACCTTCTGTCTGCTGCAAGATCCTCAAATACACTCCTCCAGAGCTGCTGCACACATTCATAATACATCTCAGCTTCCGCAGAACTATATAAATACACACTCAGATGCATGCAGACCTACTCATACACCTCAGCTGATGCAGAACCTCATTAAACCTTCAGCTGCTGCAAGTAACCTCATCATACTCCTCAGCTGTGCAGAACCTCCCTCATACTACACCTCAGCTGCTGCAGAACCTCATCATACACACCTCAGCTGCTGAAGAACATTATACATTACACCTCAGGGGGGGGGGGGGCTTCGCTGCAGAAACAATAAAATACAATCAGCTGCTGCAGAGAACCTTACATTCATACACCCTCAGCATGCTGCAGTACACATTCATAATACATCTCAGCTTCTGCTGATCTTTATTACCATACATCTCAAGCTGCTGTGAACATATATAATAAACTCAGCTGCTTAGCAGACTAACCACATCATATACACCTCACAGCTGATGCTGACAACTCATACCACACCCTCGATGCTGCTGAACACTCTTCATACATCTCAGCTGCTGCAGTAACCTCATCATATAACCTCAGTGCTGCAGAAAACTTCATACTCTACCCCTCAGCATGCTGCAGAACATCATTAATACAATCTCTGCTTCTGCAAGAAATATAATACACCTTAGTCGCTGCAGAACAAAATAATAACCTCAGCTGCTTCCGAACATCCTCATTACACTTCAGCTGCTGCAGATCCTCATATACACCTCAGCTGCTGCACAAACATCATAATACATCTAAGCTGCGGCAGAACCAACTATATAATACAACTCCAGTACTGTGCAGAATCTCACTCATACACCTCAAAGCTGACTGCAGGAACCTCATAAACACCTAAGCTGTGCAGGAACCATCCTCAATTACACCTCAGCTGTCTGCCAAGTACCTCATCATACACACCTCGCTGCTGCAGAACATTCATAAAATACACCATCAGCTGCTGCAGAAACAAATTTAAATACACCTCCTCAAGCTGCTGCAGAACTCAATTCATACAATCGCTGCTGCAGAACATCATAATACATCTCAGCTATCTGCAGAACATCATAATACACATTAGCCTGCTGCAGAAACAACTAAATACACCTCGCTTGATGCAGAAAATCATAATACATCTCAGCTTCTGCAAGAACATCCATATAACATCTCAGCTGCTGCAGAACCAATATCAATACCACCTCAGCTGTGCGAAACCTCCTCATTTACACTTTACTGCTGCTGCAGATCCTCATAAATACATCCTCAGCAGCTGCACAACATTCATATACATCTCAGCTGCTGCCAGAAACTATATAAAACACCTCAGGCTGCATGCAGTACTCCTATCATACACTCAGCTGATGACAGAAACCTAATACACACCTCAGCTGCTGCAGAACATCATCATACATCCTAAGTGCTTGCCCAGGAAACCTCATCTATTTACCTCAGCTGCTGCCAGAATCTCTTTAACTAACACTCAGATGCCTGCAGAACATCCATAATAGCTACTGCAGGCTTTCTGCACAAGAACACTCATAAATACTCCTTAGCTGCCTGCAAGTACACAAATATAATACCATCAACGCTGCTGCAGGAACCATCATCTACATTCAGCTGCTGCAGAACATTCATAATACAATCTCAGCTGCTCTGCAGACACATCATCATACACCTCTCAAGCTGCTGCAGAACATCATAATACACACATTAAGTCTGCTGCAACATATAAATATACACCTCAGCTGCTGTAGATCCTCTATCATAACACACCTCAGCTGCATGCAGAACCTCATCTTACACTCAGCTGCTGCTGAACTTACTAATACCATCTCAGTCATGCTGTCAGAACTCACTATAACTACCCCTCAGCTTGTGCAGAACTCAATCCATCACCTCGCTGAATATGCACTGCAGGAAACCTCCAATTATAACTTTAGCAGCTTTCTCATATTCCTCAAAAAGGGGTTCTGCAGCAGCTGAGGTGTGTATAATACTAAATAATATGTATCATACAGAGAAATATGTTACCCAGGCCTTTCTCAAGCACTATGACCTTATACTTTCATGGTTATACTGTTCTTACCAATGGTTGATATCAGGGCGCCATCAAAATTTTCAGGGCCCCCTACAGCTAAAGCCCTGGGCCCCTGTTAACCCCGCCCCACCAACCCCCCATCGCCCGCCCCCACCAACCACGGCCAGCAACCCGGGGCCTTGAGCGGGGCCCCACAAGTCCCAGGAGGCTTGAGAGGCCCGCTCATGGCCCCTGAGATTTGCAGGGCCCCAAACAAGGCCCCCTAAATTTGGGGGCCCCAATCAAGACCCCTGGGATTTGCAGGGCCCCACTCAAGGCCTCTAAGATTTGGGGGCCCCGCTAAAGGCCCCTGGGATTTGTGGAGCCCCAATCAAGGCTCCTAAAATTTGTGGGACCCTGCTCAAGGCCGCAAAAGTCTTAGGAGTCTTGTGCATGGCCCCACAAATATTAGGAGATTTGAGTGGGGCCCCCAAATCCTAGGGGCCTTGAACGGGGCCCTTTGAATCCCAGGGGCCTTGATCGGGGCCCCCAAATCTTAGGAGCCTTGATTGGGGTCCCACAGAACTGGGAACTCACCTGGCATCCCTATGGTAAAAATAGCGGCTGCGCTGCAGGTGGAGTAGGCAGCACACAATAGCTTTATATTCATACATGCCAACTTTTGAAAGTAAAAAAGCAGGAGACTTGAAAGCGGCGTGCGTAAGCGCCAAAAATTTGCATATCCACGCCCATCTTGCATGTAAGCCACGCCCCTTCATAAAAGCCACACCTACTCCACCTAACTGTGTAATGGCTCTGGAAGAAAGCTAAATTAAGGTTTTGGCGTCACCCAGCTTCCCTGGACTGTTGGATGGTCTATTCAGCATCCAGGAGCGCTGGGAGATACCGCCAAACTGTGCCCCAATAGGTAGGTATCTCGGTCCCCCTATTTGAACCCTGTGGGCCAGGTAGTAGCCTCTGTAGCCAGGTTAATGCCCCCTTCTAGCCAGGTAGCTGTCCCCAATAGCCAGGTAGTGCCCTTACAGCCAGGGAGGGGCTCCAATATAGCCAGGTAGTGTTCCCCCAATAGCCCGGTAGTGTCCCAATAGCCCGGAAGTGGCCCAATAGCCCTTAGATGCTCCTTACAGCCAGGTAGTTACCCCAATTTGCTAGGGAGATGCCCCCGTTATCCAGGTAGATGTTTCCATGAGCCATGCAGATGCCTCCATGAGCCAGGCAGATGCCCCCCTTTATCCAGGTAGATGCCCATGACCAGGCAGATGCCCCCTTTATCAAGGTAGATGCCCCCTTTATCCAGGCAGATCCCCCCATGACCCAGTCAGTTGCCCCCTTTATCCAGGTAGATGCCCCCCTGCCAGACAGATGCCCCAAGAGCCCGGCATGATGCCCCTTTATCCAGGTGGATGCCCCATTGCCAGGCAGATGCCCCCAATGCCAGGCAGATGCCCCCTTTATCCAGGTGGATGCCCATGCCAGGCAGATGCCCCCTTTATCCCGGCGGTGCCCCCTTTATCCAGGTAGATGCCTCCTTTATCCAGGCGGATGCCCCCATGATCTAGGCAGTTTCCCCTTTATCCAGGCAGATGCCCCATGAGCCAGGCAGGGTGGCCCCCTTTATCAAGGTAGATGCCCCCATGCCAGCAGTTGCCCCCCTTTTTCCAGGTGGATTGCCCCTTTTTCCAGGCGGGGTGCCCACATGAGCTAAGCAGATGCCCCCTTTATCAGGCAGATGCCCCATGGCCCGGCAGATGCCCCCTTTATCCCGCTAGATGCCCCCCTGCCAGGCAGATGCCCCCTTTATCCAGGCAGATGCCCCCATGAGCCAGGCAGATGGCCAACCCTTTATCAGGCAGGGTGCCCCTTGAGCCAGGCAGTGCCCCCTTTATCAAGGTAGATGCCTCCTTTATCCAGGCAGTTGCCCCCATGAGCCAAGGCAGATGTCCCCTTTATCCAGGTAGATTTCCCCATGCCAGACAGATGCCCCATGACCAGGCAGATGCCCCTTTATCCAGGTGGATGCCCCCATGCCAGGCAGATGCCCCCATGCCAGGCAGATGCCCCCTTTATCCAGGTGGATGCCCCATGCCAGGCAGATGCCCCCTTTATCCAGGCGGATGCCCCCTTTATCCAGGCAGATGCCCCCTTTATCCAGGCGGATGCCCACATGATCTAGGCAGATGCCCCCTTTATCCAGGCAGATGCCCCATGAGCCAGGCAGATGCCCCTTTATCAAGGTAGATGCCCCCATGCCAGCAGATTGCCCCCTTTATCCCAGGTGGATGCCCCCCTTTATCCAGGCGGATGCCCACATGAGCTAAGCAGAGCCCCTTTATCCAGGGGAGATGCCTCCCTGAGCCAGGCAGATGCCCCCTTTATCAAGGTAGATGCCCCCATTTCCAGGCGATGCCCCTTTATCCAGGCAAAATGCACCCATGAGCCAGGCGGATGCCCCTTTATCCAGGCGGGTGCCCCTTTATCCAGGCCGATGCCCCATGCCAGGCAGATGCCCTCATGAGCCCGGCGATGCCCCCTTTATCCCCGGCAAATGACCCTATAGCTAGTAACAATAAAATAATAAAACCTACTTCACACTCCTCCCCTCACAAGCACTCAGTCACTGCACACACCTCTCCCCTCACAGACAATCAGCCACCTCCCTCCCCACACACACCCCTCCCCTCACAGACAATCAGCCACCCCTCTCCTCACAGACACAGCCCTCCCTGCACTCACCTGTCCTGCTGGCATCCTAGTTCTTCTAACTCGGGGAAAGGGGGCGGAGCTTCGCGGGGCCCACTAAGCCCCGCCCCCTATCCCCGCAATGCTCTCACAAAGCTAGGAGAACATTGCCGGCGGCGGCGCAGGACAGAGGCTGAAGGGCAGCGTCTAGAGACGTAAAGAGACGCTGCCCGATGCCTCTGTACACACATAACCTCCAGCTTCTGTAAAGAGGCGGGAGGTTAAGCCACCGAAGCGGGGGGGGGGGGGGGGGGGACATGGCCCCCATTAGCGGGAGTGACCCGCCAAAAACGGGAGGGTTGGCAACTATGTTTATATTACATTCAGTGTCACTTACTTCAGCTTGAAGCATCCTGTGCACGGACAGTCGGACCCTCCCCTCTGCTCCCTCTGGCTGTGGGCGTGACGTCACTGATCTGCTGGCGGCCAGAGGGAGGAAGGTCCGACTGCTCTGTGCACAGGATGCTTCGAGCTGAGGTATCCTACACTGACTCTATGTTATGTAGAGCTTCACTAGCAGCGCGGCGCCCTCTGACAGCACAGCTGATTGTGATGGTAGAGAGAGCAGACCTACGGTCTGCTCTCCCTTCCATTAGTGTGGAGCAAGGGGGCGGTTTCCTGCCAGCCACGGGGGGCCCCCCCTTGCTTCACATTTGGCCGGGCTCCGTATGGGTGTAGTGGTTCTACCCCCTATCGCGGCCCTGGTTGATATACTTATAATTTTCACCCGGGGTGGGGTGGGGCATCCATTATCACTAGTGTTGATCAAACGGGTTTTAGAAAAATTAAGTTCTAATAGCATTCTCGAATTTTTTGAACTCGAACCGAACA
>JAODAL010054983.1:0-24269 GCA_025379985.1 Phyllomedusa bahiana | reverse complement strand
AAAACCCCCGAAAATAACCAATTTTATTAATGACCAAAATATTAAAGATATCAATAATAGAACATCCAAGGACAAGAGACGCCCACCCCCTCCAATTTGTGCTATTATGTTATAGGCGATTTTCTATTAACGAGTAGTGTTGAGCGATTTTTATCGACAAAGTTGAAATCGGCAAGGTTTTTATGGTGATCGAAATTTTCAGATCATGCAATAATTAAGGTTAAAATCTGTGCTTCATCTATTAAGATCGCGCCATTTTCGGCGCTTCCTGTAATTTTGGCGGCCAGCAGATCAGCTTACAGAGTAGAGCAGGGTGAGATGTGTGTTGCGACGTCATGACTGGGATGTGTATGGTTGCGTTTGGGCTGGAAAAAATCACATGACCTCGTTTTACATAGAACAGCCCTTCCTGTTCAGCCTCAGTGTCTCTCAGCGTCTCATTGGAATAGGACGTGCGCTCTGCCTGTGGCCAAACAGCTCAGCGAAATTAGTCTATTTCTGCACAGAGAAACCTCTACTATTAGCTGTGATCCTTCCAATTTAGTTAGATTAGAGATTTGAAGATTTTATGTAGTTAGCTAGAGAATTTTAAAGCAGCATCTACCGCTGTAAAGTCACGGGGGGAGCGGGAGGGGGCCCCGCGGGCGAACACAGACAAGCTCTATCTATAAAGAACACTGGATAAAGTTCACCAAGACTTAGTGTAGACATTGTAGTGGAATATCTTTATTATTAACAGTTTGCTATTGAAATATTTCCTGGATATTGGGCAGCCTGAACTTATATTGGATACACATCATTTCTAAGAAAACTGCAGGTCTCTTTGTTAGGTGCAAAACTCCACTTTTATTATCAGTGTACATTTGAGATAGGTGTTCATTTTCAATTTTACCAATTCCACCTGTGTTGATATATCCACCTTGCAGTTAAATTACAATCCAGCAATCTTGTAGTCAGCACAGGTTGTTTGTTGCCAAAAATACCGTGTATCATACGAAAACATAACAGATACGTGTTTTTTGACTTTTGCGCACCCAGCATTGTTCATTGACGCAGCATCCACGTAAATCTTAAAACAGCAATTCTATATTCACCACAGGTGAATTGAAAGGTGCAAAAAATACCGTGTATTATACGAAAACATAACAGATACAGACATAACAGACTCCTTTTCCCGGCCCTTTTAATCTTTGGTCAGACAGGTTTAATGGTCATTCTGCGATCAGGACAGGTATAGTCAATGTCCAGTGAACTAAAATGGTGGTTTAAAGACTCCTTTTTCGGACTTTTTAAATTGGGGTTTGCAGGTTTGGGGCTCATGCTGTGCCCAGGACAGGTATAGTCAATGTCCAGTGAAACTAAAAGGGTGGTTGAAATACTCCTTTTTCCGGCACTTTTTAAATCTGGGTTTTTTGCAGGTTTGGTGCTCATGCTGTGGCCCAGGACAGGTATAGTCAATGTCCAGTGAAACTAAAATGGTGGTTGAAAGACTCCTTTTTCCGGCACTTTTTAAATGTGGGGGTCATGCAGGTTTGGGGCTCATGCTGTGGCCCAGGACAGGGATAGTCAATGTCCAGTGAAACTAAAATGGTGGTTGAAAGACTCCTTTTTCCGGCACTTTTAAATGTGGGGGTCATGCAGGTTTGGGGCTCATGCTGCGTTCCAGGACAGGGATATTCAATGTCCAGTTCAAGTAAGATGATGGTTCAAATCATACTGCCTTCTGGCACTTTTTAATTTGTGGGTGATGCAGGTTTAAGGGTCATGCTGTGGTACAAGACAGGGATAGTGAATGGTGTGTGTTTTTTTTTCTGTGGCTTTTATAACCTAAGTGTGTTGCCTAAGATGTAGCACATATCCATTTGACTGTTGTGGATGTTAATTCCAGCTTCTCCAGCCCTGTTTGGGTGTAAGAATGAAGGTGTTGTTGCTCTCCCATAGACTTTAATGGTCATCGCTCATAATCGACTGCTCACTATCGAAAAACCTTATCGATGATGGCCGACTATCGACTATCGCCCGATGTCGATAGCCAACGTAATCGCTCAACACTATTAACGAGCAGTAAACATATTTCATTTTGCGCCTGAAGCCACAGTCAAGAGGTTGTGGGGTCGTGAGAAAACCTGACACTGGTAACATCTCATTAACTAATGTGTGACCCCCTGTAACAGACGCCGGATGGACAAAATGATTTGTCATATAGTAAGAATTTTGTACACTTTGGGCCTCATTTATTAAAATTTCTAACAGTACGACTGTCTATGCTTCCCATAGCAACCAATCAGAGCTCAGCTTTCAATTCCTATACTATATAAGAATAAAAGCTGAGCTTTGAATAGTAGCTATGGGCAGCACAGACAGTCTTCCTATTAGACATATGTGATAAATGGGGCTCAGGGTAACTGCTCTACAGCTATATAACCTTCCCAGTATCTGAAGAAAACTTACATTTAATGCCGTCGTCTACAAAAAACTCTGCTATAAGCCCTAACATTACACATAGCTCTATAGATATATCTCAGTACATAACATCAGTGTAACGGCAGGAGTAGTGGATCCTCTGGACCACCACAAGCGGTGGTAAAAACCACGCCTGGGAGCAAAGTCTAAGTAGATCCGGTATTCACCAGAGCACACCGCAAGGCAGGTTGGGCTTGCTGCGGTGGAACACTACCAGGTCACTACCCCTGATGCGACTTGCTTGCGGTGGCAGCCAAGGTGTAGCGTGGTACAAAATTGTGAAGCAAGCTCATAGGGACAGGCAGGAAGGTCAGGACAGGTGGCAAAGGTTCATGATCGAGGGATGGAGGTACGGTACACGGATGGACAAGGAACAACTCTCAGAATGCTTTCTCAGTAGGCACTGAGGCACTAAAGATCCGGCAAGGCACAGTGGAAGTGGCAGGGTAAACTAGGGTCAGTGATGACCAATCACCGGCGCTGGTCCTTTAACCCCGGCCGACATAGGACATATCCATACGTCCTGATGCTGATAAGCGGCATTGAAGCAAGATTGCAGCTAACACCCGGAAGTTACAGCGCGGGGGGAGCCACCGCCACCCCTGCACTATTTACCCTTTAGACATCGCAGCAAAGATGGCCGTCTAAATTGCGTCTAAATCAGTAAGAAACGATGCCACGTATCTGATCACTTAACATGGCAGCGGGAAGCCTTGCAAAGGCTTCAATCGCCACCATGTTTTGAATTTCTCCACTTCCAGCCCCAGGCAGGAAGTGGGGAAACCACCATCTTTGTACACCCTAATGCTTTGTATATGCTGTATAAATGATCACGCCTCCTAGTGGTGAAGCGCCCTAGGGGGACTCAAAGTGAAAGAATAAAAAAAAAAAAAAGTTTTAAAAAATATTAAAAGTTCAAATCCCTCCCTTCACCATTTTACAAAAAAAAATTAAATAATAAAAAAGTTACACATATTTAATATCAACGCATCCGAAAAAGTCAGATCTATTAAAATATTACATAATTTATCCCATATGCTGAACAGCGTAGAAGAAAAAACAGTTATAGCGGTATGCTGTAGACAGTCCCTTCCTCTAAATTATATAAGTACTTAGTTTACAAGTAGATATTCTCATATAGGGACCCACTTTTTTATTTTTAGCTCTGTGACCACCATTGTCATATTACACTTCATTCTCCCTTTAGCAATATAACATGATAACCTCCCAAGACTGAAGCTAATTGTGGAGTCTTCTTTGTAGATGGGCCCCCATATAATCCTCTTGTCAGCTGATAACAGCTCTAACAATAAGTTATTTCTTGCTACAAAGAAAATATTTATTCCTATAGGAAATTTGTCCCAAATAGGAAATATCCCCTGAAATGAGTAATGAAATATCCTGGAGTCTGTAGTTCACACACTTGTAATGAAGATTTCTTACCTTATCCTCATGGCTGCACTGGATGATGGAATCTGTGAATGTAGAAAGCAATGTTATGTTAGTTGTATTGAAAACTCGGATGCCGTAGACTGACAGTCCTGACTGCATAGAAACATGAATATTCATATACTGCATATTATTTCTATAAGGAGAGTAGATAAGTGGCTGCCAAATACATCTGATGCTGCTTATCTCATAGGATCAACGTGGTTAAAACCTAAACAGTCTTAGTTTCCCCCAATGTGAGAGCAACAGAGAGTCCCCAAAGAGGCCACATTGTTGGATGATTTAGAAATAAAATTGCTAGGATTGGTAAAATCTATGTAGCAATGTGATAATTTTCTGCTCTACATGTATATGTCTATCCTTTCTATCTCTCTGGTGCACATATACTGGTGTCTGATAATAATAAAGACTTCATACACCATTCTGCACTTGTACATTCATTCTGGATGGTTGTTTCTGACTTACCTCAGTGAGCCGACGAAAACTCCTCTACTTTTCAGAAAATCACTAGTAAATCACTATCAAATCGCACTGTCAATGTCAAATGAGAGAAAAGTTAATATTCTGTATAACAAGCCACAACTTAAGTATTTTCCTATATTGTCAGAAATGAATGGCTATAAATAAGTAAATTGGAGTAAATTATGAGTGAGATAAGACAGAGAAGCACAGGTGACTGTCATTACATGGAGAAAACATATATAGACAGAGGATGGGAAATAAAAAAAATGAATAATGGGGGATCATGGACCCCAGACAAAGCGTACTTACACTCCAACACACAAAACCCTCAGAGAACATTCCGCTCAGCAGCTCCTTATATAACCTTGTGATGTCATAATGTCCAGGCTTGTGTCACATGAGTCTATGACATCACAATTCCCATAATTCTGAGCAGCTGCTGAATATTTACAGGAAAGATATTAAAAACTTTGTATGGTGGCCACAATAACATGTCTTTATAATGTATATGTATTATTCCTGTCATTACAATCACCAACATTGCAAATGACACAAGGACACGTATATGGTATATGCCATATGCATGAGGGCCTATGGACATGTTTAGCATATGAACCAAAAGCTTTTCCATGTACTGTAAATAACAAGCAGAATGAAATAAACAGGTGTAAACAGATATATGCACAAGACATATACATGCATGCAAAAACACACGGTTAAAGACATAAAATATATAGATTTTTATATATTTTGTATATATATTTTATGTTTTTAACCGTGTGTTTTTGCATGTATGTACATGTCTTGTGCACAGATCTGTTTCGCCTGTCTATCTCATTCTGCTTGTTATATACAGTACATAGAAAAGCTTTTGGTACATATGCTAAAAATGTCCCTAGACCCTCATGCATATATATATATATAATATATATAAAATATATATATATTATATATATATATATATATTATATATATATATATATATATATATATATATACATGAGGGCCTATGGATATTTTTAGTAGAGATCGTAGCTTTTCCACATTGCTATTTAATTCATTATGCGTTCATATTGGTCGAAAAAAACGCATAATGAATTAAATAGCAATGTGGAAAAGCTACGATCTCTACTACTACAGAATAAGTTGAAAAAATATGAAAGAGATACAAAGACTATCAATGCAACAGAGTCTATAATTGGTCTGAAGATAGATTCAGTAAACGACAACAACGAAAATTCACTAAGAGAAGTGACCAAAACCCTTGAAATGTCAATTTAAATTACATCAGACAGCTCTTATAAAAAAATCGCAGCGTGCGAACAAGACCCAACCTTTTTGAGAGATTGTTGAGTTCACAAGACGAAACCAAAAGAAAACACTCCAGTCCAGACCAGAAACAGGAGGACGGGGTTCCCCCTCCAGGAGCATAAAAAAACGCAGAGAAGAAGTAGAATCGTTAGCCATAAATATCTCCACACATACTTTTGACAGCTGAACAAACCAAACCCCAAAAACAAAGGACTGAATTATGTTCCTGTGAAAACAAAATGATCTTTTTCGATTTAAAGTGGATTTCTACAAATTGTGTCGGTCAATTAGGCTTAAGATGTTCTATAATAAAGAAAAATCAAGATAGTGTGGAATGTTCAAGACTATCAAGGCGTTTAAGTAAAAAAAGTCAATTTGATCCATTGTTGCAAAAACTCTACTTTGGAAGTATTTTCTCAATTGGTCATTAATGAAGTTACTAAAAAATGGAAGAATGCTCCGTACGTCCATGATAACCTTTCCCTCCTGAGGCAAGAGCACTTCAGGAGTTGTCTCAAAATAAGGAGTTAATCATAAAAAAGCCGATAAAGGGGGGGCAACAGTTATCATGGACCGGAATTTTTTATGTAAACAAAAGCGAATGAACATCTATTAGATGCTGAAGTGTATAAAAAATTTAACCTATGATCCCACCATTGAAATTAAACAAGAAATTGATACATTGTTGGAGGAAGCACTTACTTCAGACATTATTGATCTAACACAAAGAATTTATTAACAGTAACCCATCCTGGGTTCCTATTATCTATTTTGTACCAAAGGTGCACAAGGGGGGACCTAACGTCGCCACCATGTAGACCCATCGTGTCTGGCATGGGCTCTCTTTTAGAGCCCCTGGCAGTTTTACATAGATGGTTTTCTAAGAAACATATAAAAAGAACTTTCTTGTCTTACTGATACTACCAATTTCTCAAAAAAATTCAAACCGTGGATGTGATAAACGTCACGTTCATGTGCACACTTGATATTAAGTCACTATATACAAACTTACCTTATGATTTGGGGTACAGGCAGTCAGAGAAGCTCTAATGCATGATGAACTTTAACCAATAGACACATAACCTTTTTGATGACGTTATTCGTTTTGGGTGCTGCTAAAAAACTTTTTTCGATTTGGAAATGAATATTTTTTTACAGATCCAAGGCTTATCTATGGGCTCGCCTGTCGGCCTAGTGACCCGATCTTTTCATGATCAGGTTTGAAATTGATCATGTACATACATCGGAATTTTCCACACATATAAAGTTGTGGGCAGCTTTTATGTCGATGACGTCATCTTAATGTGGACGGGGAATGAGAAACAACTAAATAAATTTGTGGGGTATTCTCAATTCTCGACATCCATTGATTAAATTTAGCATAAAATATTCAGAAGATGAAATAGAATATTTGGATGTTAAAATTATTAGGAACTCAAGTAGTAATACATTCCAAACAACGCTATATTCTAAACCCACAGAACGCAATAACATTCTCCATCGATCAAGTTTTCAAAACCCCTTCAATATTTTAGGGCATACCAAAAAGCCAAATGATAAGGACACGTTGCATTTGTTCAGATATTGATATGTATGATTTAAAAATGCAGGAATTGGTTAACAAATTCGTGAAAAGAGGTTACAATGAGAAAAAATTGGTACAAAATCGGTTTAGAAATCAGAGAAAAAAATAGAGAAGATTTTTCTTAAGGAAAGTAACAAATAAACAACAGCCTAGATTTAATTTCATTTCCACGTATGATAAGCATTCTAACATCATAAAAAATGCCATTAATCATAATTGGCACTTGCTACAATCTGACCCCAAGTTTGGACATCTGTTTAGGACAAACCACGTTTCATATATAAACGTGGTAAAACAATAGGCAACAGCCTTATACACTCTGATTTGCGCCCTACACAGATTTCCAGACAAAAAATCCTTCGGATAAACGTAATGGGACACATCCTTGTCTATCGTGCAACAACTGTTCCGCTATTTTTTAAAAAGTTCAACAATTAAACATCCACATCAGGGATATGATATACCATTAAAAGGATACTTTAGTTGCACTAGCAACAACGTAATCTACATGCTAAAATGTCCATGTAGAAAATGGTATATAGGACAGACCGGGCCGCCCAGTGAGAATCAGGATAGGGGAACATAAAAGTGCTATTAGAAATTTTAAAAAAAAAAAAGATAGCTCAGACGTACCCACAAAATTTGGTGAAACAACTGTAGCGAAACATTTCAATGAATACCAACATAATATCTGTGATTTACGTTGGTGTGTACTTGAACAAGTGAACATCTCAGATATATGCCAAAATAAAACTAGGTTACTCCAGAGGGAGTCGTATTGGATTGCAACAATGGATACAATTGCACCAAAGGGGTTAAATGAGTCTTTGAGTCTATGTTGCTATTTGTAACTTATGCACTATATAAAATATGTCCTTATACCTTTTTCATGTCCTTAAGCTTGAGATATTTATATTGTTTTTAACAGTGATGTTAGTATATTGTTTTTAGTATAGATAACATGACATGCACACCTGTGTAATCATGGTCAGTGAATAAAGAGGATGACGTGCCTTCCGAAACGTCGCGTCATTGCATGGCGGCACTAGGCTGCAACTCAGCATGATCGGCTCCTACTAGTCTACTATGGGACTATCACTCACCTCCTAAAAAAGGAGAAGCTATACAGCTAAGTAATGCCACGTTTTCATATGTTTTTCATTGCCTAAGGTGTTCGTCATAGAACTATGTCTTTTATGCACCAATTTATAAAAATGAAGTAAAGTTCAATGTTTCGTCCATACAGCCTATGTGTAAGTTTTTGATTTATATAGGGGAGTCTAAGCAAGGTACTCCTAACGGCTGGGACTATAACGTGTGCACTGCTAATATACGGCATTGTTTGCAATCCTTCGATAATGTCAGCTGGGAATGGATGGGTAAAGTCATGGATAGAATGGGATTTGGAGGCAATTTTCGGCAATATATTTTATCACTTTACAGTAATCCAACAGCTTGAATAGCTATCCCTGGTTTTTCATCTGAATCCTTTCCATTATGGAGGGGAACTAAGCAGGGGTGTCCTCTTTCACCCTTGCTTTTTAACATTGCAATAGAGCTTTTAGCATGGTATTTTAGTACCCTAGGGGAGTGTGGGGGTATTTCGATAGGGAGACAATGCTTAAAGTTGGACCTGTTTGCAGACGATTTAATATTTTTTTTTTATGCCCACCCAGCTAAGGAATTCCCACCGATATTGGAAACATTAACTAAATTTGGTAATAGCTCAGGGATTAAAGTTAATATAACTGTTGGACCAATCCCACCCCCTACCCCAGTAAATGGAAAGTTGAGCTCTCTTGGGCTCCTCTCTGTTGCCATAGCACACAGCTCTATCAAATATCTATGGTGAACAATAAAGAATCACAGACTGGGCAGTTTTTTGGAACATGGCAACGTTTTATTTGCGCTTTTCTTTCAGATACAGTTATCCACTCTTTCATGCAATCATTGACTGGAATGAAATGGTATCTCAAACACCAGTTAGCAGGATCCTTAGGGAGACTCCAGATAAACGGTTAAGGATTCACTTCTTTGGGATGTTGTGAGGAACGTTATGATGCTGTGAGGGATTTGTAAGATTTGGGTTTAGTGGCTTCTAATACTATCAATAATATTAATTTCAATATTACTACTCCTACTATTAATGTTAACAAGTTTCTTAGACTTTCTATATTTAAGGTGACTTTCTGTGGAATATACTATGAATGTCTGATTTGAATGCTTTTCATTTCCTATGCTTCTGTATGACCTACAGAGCCTTTTTGTGTTCTACCTTGTTTATTATTATGTATGGATATGTATTCTCCTGTTTTAATGCATACCAAATAAAATATGTGATTTTATCTTTTTAAATAATTTAAATTCATATACAGTATCTCACAAAAGGAAATACAACTCTCAAATTTTTGTAAACATTGCATTAAATCTTTTCACGGGACAATACTGAAGATATGACACTAATACAATGTACAGTAATCAGTGTACTGCTTGTATAACAGTGTAAATTTGGTGAGCCCTCAAAATGACCCAACAAATAGCGATCAATGTTTAAACTGCTGACAACAAAACATGAGCACACCCCCTAAGTGAAAATGTACAAATTGTGACAAATCTTTCATTTTCCCTCCACAGTGTCATGTGACTCGTTAAGTGTTCCAAGGTCTCGAGTGTGAATCAGGTGTGTTAAATTTGGTGTTATTGCTCTCACCCTCTCTCATATTGGTCACTGTAAGTTCAACATGGCACCTCACAGCAAAGAACTGTCTGAGGATCTGAGAAACAGAATTGTTGCTCTACATAAAGATGGCCTAGGCCAGCGGTGGCGAACCTATGGCTGTGATTTCAAGCTGCTCAGGACGCTTCTGTGTATTGTGCGACTGGTTTGTGGCCGCGCCTCCTCCATCCTGCGAACCCTCCCCTTTCTGTTCGTGGCAGGAGGCACGGCCACACTGATCAACTGAGCTCAGCATGTGCTGCACGGTACACAGCAGCAGCAGCAGCCAGGCATGGGACATGGACGCCTGGGGATAAAGAGCTGGATAAGAGGAGAGGTACTGCTGCAGGAATGATCCTCTTCTTAGCAGTCATTTCTAGCCCTGGGGCAGGTACAGCTTCTCATTGGGGGCCCACTTAGGGCTGCCTGCAAATTCTGTTGCCGACTCGTGCTCTTTGCAGCTTTGGAGGCGGGATCCTGAGCTTCTGCTCCTTAAAGGGGTTGTCTCACTACAAGGATTCATTTTTATATTAATGATCTTGCAAAAACAAGTCACTTTGCAATATGTGTCCATTAGCAGTGTCCTACCTATTCCTAGATATCCCCATTTGTATGGGCTGCATCAGCTCCTCAGGTCGCTATAGCTACAGACCTGTTTGATCTCTTCTGATAGGCTGCCAGTGCTGGTTGCTGTAGCTACACACCTGTTTGAGCTCTTCTGATAGGCTGCCAGCGCTGGTTGCTATAGCTACAGACCTGGTGTCCTTAGCAGCTCTTCACTGCAGCCAGTAGAGACCAGTAGACACGCCCCTGAATTCAAAAATGAAACTGAGAAAACAGGACTGAGGTCAGATGAGTCAATGTAATGAGACAACCACTTTAAACACTGCCGGCCGCATAGAAAGAGAAGACAGCAGTGTGAGTAGCTGCTGACGGCTCCCTAACTAAATATACATTCTATTGTGCTCCTGGAATGTCCAGCTGTCCCTACACCATCCAGAGCAGACCTGGACAGCCCACACTTCAGGAGCAGTCAAGCTGATCTGATAACACCTCTCCCTCCACAAGCCTCACTGATAAGACCATGTTAGAGTGGATGCAAATGAAATCCCCAGGTCAGCTGAGGCAGTGTTCACACTGTATTCACATATGTGTGCTGTGCTGCATTTATTAATATTAATACCTTGGTTCAGGACATTCTCTTACTAAACCCCTTACTAAACCGTTCTTCATTTACATATATTGACATATTTCACATATACAGGCAGTGGGGAGAGCTGGCTATCCGTATACAGGCAGTGGGGAGAGCAAGCTATCCCTTTACAGGCAGTGGGGAGAGCAGGCTATCCGTATACAGGCAGTGGGGAGTGCATACTATCCGTAAAACAGGCCGTGGGGAGAGCTGGCTATCCGTATACTGGCTGTGGGGAGAGCTGGCTATCCGTATACTGGCTGTGGGGAGAGCTGGCTATCCGTATACTGGCTGTGGGGAGAGCTGGCTATCCGTATACTGGCTGTGGGGAGAGCTGGCTATCTATATACAGGCAGTGGGGAGAGCAAGCTATCCCTTTACAGGCAGTGGGGAGAGCAGGCTATCCGTATACAGGCAGTGGGGAGTGCAGGCTATCCGTAAAACAGGCAGTGGGGAGAGCGGCTATCGTATACAGCAGTGGGGAGAGCAGGCTATCCGTATACAGGCAGTGGGGAGAGCTGGCTATCCGTATACAGGCAGTGGGGGGTGCAGGCTATACGGATACAGGCATTGGTAAAGGAGGGTAACCGTATAAAGGCAGTGGGGAGAGCAGGCTATCCGTATACAGGCAGTGGGGAGAGCTGGCTATTCGTATGCAGGCAGTGGGGAGAGCCGGCTATCCGTATACAGGCAGTGGGGAGAGCTGGCTATCCGTATACAGGCAGTGGGGAGAGCAGGCTATCCGTATACAGGCAGTGGGGAGAGCAGGCTATCCGTATACAGGCAGTGGGGAGAGCAGGCTATCCGTATACAGGCAGTGGGGAGAGCAGGCTATCCGTATACAGGCAGTGGGGAGAGCCGGCTATCCGTATACAGGCAGTGGGGAGAGCTGGCTATCCGTATGCAGGCAGTGGGGAGAGCAGGCTATCCTTATACAGGCAGTGGGGGGGAGCAGGCTATCCGCATACAGCTAGTGGGGAGAGCATGCTATCCGCATACAGCTAGTGGGGAGAGCAGGCTATCCGTATACAGGCAGTGGGGAGAGCTGGCTATCCGTATACAGGCAGTGGGGAGCAGGGTTGTTCCTAGGGGCGGGCAGGGTGGGCAACCGCCCGGGGCGCCGAGGCTCCACTCACACGAGGGGGGCGCGGCGGCCGCCCGCTCTGCCCGTCCGAAGGAGCGCCCCTGACTCTGCGCGGCTGTCATGTGCAGAGCCAGCAGCTGCCAGTACAAGGGAGGAGTCGGGACGGATCGTTCCCGTCCCGACTCCTCCCTTGTTTCAGCGTCGCAGGGGGCGCATGGGTTTCACTGCGCCCCCTGTGACGCTGCATCCCCTCAGCGGCAGATGCAGCTCTGCCGCCGAGGAGATCCCTGTGAGCTGCGTGCAGTGTAAGCAGCGTGATGACGTCACTCTGCTTACACCGCTGAGCAGCTCCCGGAGGTGGAAGCGCGGACCGAGGTAAGCTGGCTATCCGTATACAGGCAGTGGGGAGAGCTGGCTATCTGTATACAGGCAGTGGGGAGAGCTGGCTATCCGGATACAGGCAGTGGGGAGAGCTGGCTATCTGTATACTGGCAGTGGGGAGAGCTGGCTATCCGTATACAGGCAGTGGGGAGTGCAGGCTATCCGTATACAGGCAGTGGGGAGAGCTGGCTATCCGTATACAGGCAGTGGGGAGAGCAGGCTATCTATATACAGGCAGTGGGGAGAGCAGGCTATCCGTATACAGGCAGTGGGGAGAGCAGGCTATCCGTTTACAGGCAGTGGGGAGAGCAGGCTATCCGTTTACAGGCAGTGGGGAGAGCTGGTTGTATACTGCCTGTGGGGAGAGGTGGCTATCTGAATACTGCGTGTGGGGAGAGCTGGCTGTATACTGCCTGTGGGGAGAGCTGGTTGTATACTGCCTGTGGGGAGAGCTGGTTGTATACTGCCTGTAGGGAGAGCTGGTTGTATACTGCCTGTGGGGAGAGCTGGCTATCTGTATACTGCCTGTGGTGAGAGCTGGCTGTATACTTCCTGTGGGGAGAGCTGGATGTATACTGCGTGGGTGGAGAGCTGGATGTATAGTGCGTGTGGGGAGAGCTGGCTATCTGTATGCTGCCTGTTGGGTGAGCTGGCTATCTGTATGCTGCCTGTGGGGAGAGCTGGCTATCTGTATCCTGCCTGTGGGGTGCGCTTTCTGTATACTGCCTGTGGGGGAGCTATCTGTATACTGCCTGTGGGGGGAGCTATCTGTATACTGCCTGTGGGGGGAGATATCTATATACTGCCTGTGGGGGACCTATATTCTGCCTGAAGAGAGCTATCTACTGTCTGTGGGAGCTATATAATATCTGAAGGGGGACAACTACTGCCTGAGGGGACCTATATCTTTATACCTGCTCCTGAGGGACTATATATTATCTGCACTGAGGAGATGCCTGGTGAGGGGCATATACCTATTTACCTGCCTAATTGAGGGGACCTATACACCTACCTAACTGAGGGGACTTATATACCTGTAAGTAAGGAGTTTCTGGAAAAGTGAGGATTCTAAGATATTTGTGTCTAAATCTGCAGGGACGAGTGCTGGCCGGGAGAAGTCAGCATGAAGGTATGAACCGGATGGAGAAGAAAAGGGAACGTGAACGACTCACTGGAGAAACATCACCTGTGAGTCACTAAATGTGCCTGAATTGTAATCTCTTATATGTGTTCAAAGTGTAATGGTTTATATTTAGTAATGATGTGTCGGTATTATTCAGTCACTTTGTGGTGGTGATACGTAGCGGTATTATTCAGTCACTATGTGGTGGTGATATGAGGTCGTGGTGTTGTGGTATTAATCAGTTAACTGTCTGCTGAGCACCTGTGTACACTATCTACCACAATATGGTCACTGTATAGTGGACATATGGCAGAGGGATGGGCTAAGCGGCCATCACATTCCTCGTATTAATTGTTGTGTGGCCCGATGTCACCTTTCCTGCTTCGTGCCGACGTCGGCGGCACTTTGCGGTAACTAAAGTATTTTTCGGTTGCATTTTAGGCACTCGGTCTCAAAAAGGTTCGCCATCACTGGCCTAGGCCATAAGAATATTGCCAACACCCTAAAACTGAGCTACAGCACTATTACAGCTATTATTATGGCTTTAACAAGACAGGTTCCAGTCAGAGCAGGCATTGCCATGGTCAACCAAAGAAGTTGAGTGCACGTGTTCTGCATCACATTCAGAGATTGTGTTTTCTTTTTTTAACGTTATTTTTATCAACATTTTCAAAACATTGAGCACAAACAATACCCCCAACATGGGGGAAGAACAAAGAAAAATCAGGAAAGGGGGAAGGGATGGGAGGGGAATGTAGGGGAAAGAGTGGATGTAGGGAAGGTTAAATATAAATATAAATAAATAAATATATATATATATATATATATATATATAATCATCTGTAAATATACTAATGTAAACAGAGAAATGATGAAACTACAATTATCTAGCATAAAACAACATGTCATATCAAGCAGATTACCGGACAAAATAGCAGGGTTCGAGCATGTTCAAAATACAACAACAGAGCAATGCCAGAATCAAATAGAAAGGCAAAAGATGCCAGAAATAATGCAGTTCTCTTTCGTAAAGTCCAACCTACTTAAATATGGCGTCTTAAGACATCCTAAAGGAGAAAAAGTAAGAAGAAAAAAAAAAAAAAGAGGGAGGGGAGGAGGGGGAATATCCAGGGTAGCGCGGGCCCCCCCACAGATACGAAAAGAATAATGACCACAAGTCGATGTCAGTCTCCACACAGCAGGGTGGCGAACTATCCAAAATCGGGGGGTGACCTCCAGCAACACGCTCCAAATACCAAGTGGTATATTGAAAACAGGAACATATGCGGGTTTTTACATGATCCGGAAGAAGAGTAATTATGGGCTGCCAGGTTAGAAAAAAGGCTTCAACTCTTGATTCTTTCTGTAAAGAAGAATCCACCCAATCCATACGCATCAGAAAAGATAAATTCTCTAAAAATAGCCGCAAAGATGGGTGAGTGGGGCCTATCCACGTTTGGAGTATGGTTTTACATGCAGCTGCTGAAATGCAAGATAGTAGTTTTTTAGTTTGAGGCGGGATCCGCAAGTTTTGATCTAGGATTCCAAAAAGAGCCCACACCTGCGAGAAGGGAACGTCTAGCAATGTGTGGGCTTGAACAAAGCGTTATATTCTCCTCCAGAAGGACTGAGTAACTGGACAACTCCAGAAACAGTGAAATAGATCCGCGATGCTCTCCCCACATCTGTCACAGGCCGGTGAGGGGGTACCTCCCATCAAAAAGTTACGATGTGGTGATATGTAACCACGGTGCAATATTTTTAAGGACATCTCCCAATAGGAGATACTAGGGATATGTCTGGTTAGTCGGGAATGTGCTGCTAATAGGTCTTCGATTTGTAAATTTGGGATGTCAATAGTCCATCTGTTAGGGCCTGAGGGTCTGAATCCATAGTCGAATAGTGACCTAAGATGTACGTAGAACTTGGAGACATGTCCTCGCGGGCAAGGAGTTTTGGAGAGCAAATTAAGGACCGTGTCCTCCCAAGTCAGCTGCCCCAAAGATCTGGTCACCAGCAGTGCATAGCTTTGTAATTGCATAAAATGAAAAGGATGTGAACGTATGAAATCAAGTTTAGTGCAAAGCTGGTTAAAGGACAACAGCTTCCTTTCCCGAGCATCTACTAGGTCCCCCACCTTAGTGAGGCCCCTATCAGACCAGCGTTTAAAGAGTGGGTGAGCCTTGCCACTTTGAAAGGCGGGATTATGGAGGAATCTAAGGCCCAAGGAACACTCTGCTGATAGGCCCTGTTGTCTACGAATGGCACGCCATGTCTTCCAAGAAGCCATGAACTATGGGTTTTCCTTAATCTCTTGAGGCAGAGCACCGTACGACAGATGTAAGAGGTTTATCAGGGAAATCGGGGGGTATAATTGTGCCTCCAGATCTCCTGGCGTGAAGTTGCTGGATCCCGTTATCCAGTCCTGTAGAATACACATGTTGGCAGCAAGATTGTAAAGTTTAGAGATTGTGTTTTCAAAATAGACATACGAGTCCTGTCAGCATTTCTGCAGAGGTAAAAAGGGTGGAGAGTCAGCCTGTCAGTGCTAAGACCAAACGCCGCACACTGCATCAGATTGTTCTGCATGGCTGTCATCCCAGATGGAAGCCTTTTCTAAATATGATGCACAAGAAAGCCCGCAAACAGTTTGCTGAAAACAAGCAGACTACGGATATGAATTACTGGAACCATGTCCTGTGGTCTGATGAGATAAACTTTCTCAGTTCAGATGGTGTCAAGCATGTGTGGTGGCAACCAGCTGAGAAGTAAAAGACAAGTGTGTCTTGACTAAAGAAAATGAGGATAAAAGTGATGCAAGGTCAAGCATGTATCCAGACTTAAACCCTATTGAGCATCGGTGGGGCATCCTCAAATGAGGGGTGGAGGAGCACTAGGTCTCTAACATCCACCAGCTCTGTACTGCCATCATAGAGGAGTGGAAGAGGATTCCAGTGGCTGCAACCTGTAAAGCATAGACGTAGCTTTGGTTCAAAAAGGGGGGGGGGGGGAGGGGCAGTTTTCACTCCCCTCCTCTCTTTCTCTTTCTATTCCTTCCCTTCCCTCCCTTCCCTCCTCTCCCTGCAGCGAAGCAACCCCCTCTAACCCAGCAGGTATGTCTGGGGGAGCACTGTGAGCCCCACCAGTAGGTCCGGGCGGAGCCCGTACACCAAACACTTTTGATGCAATCCGGATGGTTATGAGTCAGACGCATATTTAGATTTACCTATTATAGGCGCCGCAACATCCTATGGTGATTCTAATATAAAGAATATCAAATTATACACATCTCTGCTATTTTGACGTCACTGTTGTTAACTTAATGCTACAGTTTCATAATTAATGAAGTTCAGGGCCTGACTGGGACTAAAAAGCAGCCCTGGCAATGAAGCTGAACCAGCGCACCTACAATATTTCCCTCTCTACATGGAAATAAAAAATGTTGTGCAAGGCAGCAAATTTCCCTTAACCCCTCCACCCATCGCTACTCCATTAATTTTGTTATATACACACAACAGAATGAGGAAAATAAGAGAACCCAATCTCACTGTACCCCTGGGAATCCCTTATGTCACATGCTGTACCCCAAAATTTATTTTATTGCATACCATACACCAGAAATGACATCACTCACTGCACCCCAGAAATTAATTATATTACACATGAGAGCCTCAAAAAGTACATTACCAACTGCACCTTAGAAATGAATTGCACATTGTACTCAAGAAATAGTATATTCATTGTACCCCCAAAATGTATTATATTACACACTGAACCCTAGAAATGAATGACATTACTCACTGTACCCCAGAGATTATATTACACACCGTACCCCATAGATTACTACACTACACACTGTACAAAAGAGATTAAATTACACTATACACTCTTGGGTATGTCTACACGACTTATTTGGACACTGGACGCTGAATTTTCAGCTCCCAAAACAGCATCAAGACCTCGCCTGAAACACGCTTCTTCAGAAAAGGTTTTTGATGCTGTTTTGGACGAGTATTCCACCCATACAAATTAATAGACAAAAAACAAACACGTGCCGCGCATTATATACATAGTCACAAATTGACAATGTTTGGTTGGGTTTTAGCCTAAGGCTATATGGCTGCTATACCACTTTATACATCTGAGGACTTTTTTTTTACTGTATATAGTGTATACAGACCCCTGTAGGTTATATATGCCCCCTGTAGGTATATACTGTATACAGCCCCCTGTAGTGTAAACAGCCCCCTGTAGGTATATAGTGTATTCAGACCCCTTTAGGTTATATATGCCCCCTATAGGTAAATACAGTATACAGCCCTCTGTAGTGTATTCAGCCCCCTGTAGGTATTTGCAGTATACAGACCCCTATAGGTTATATATGTCCCCTTGTAGGTATATACTGTATACAGCCCTCTGTAGGTATATAGTGTATACAGACCCCTGTAGGTTATATATGCCCCCTGTATGTATATACAATATACAGCCCCCTATACCGTATACAGACCCATGTAGGTTATATATGCCCCCTGTAGTTATATAGTGTATACAGCCCCCTTTAGGGTATATATGCTCCCTGTAATTATATAGTGTATACAGCCCCCTGTAGATTACATATGCCCTCTGTAGGTTTATAGTGTATACAGCCCCCTGTAGTTTATATATTCCCCTGTAGGTATATAGTGTATACAGACCCCTGTAGGTTACATATACCCCTGTAGGTATATAGTCCCCTGTAGGTATATAGTGTATACAGACCCCTGTAGGTTATATATGCCCCCTTTAGTTATATATTGTATACAAACCCCTGTAGATTATATATGCCTCCTGTAGGTATATAGTGTATACACCCCCCCCGTAGGTTAAATATTCCCCTGTAGGTATATATTGTAAACAGACCCCTGTAGGTTATATATTGTAGGTTATATATTCCCCCTCTAGGTTTATAGTGTGTACAGCCCCCTGTAGGTATAAATGCCCCCTGTAAGTATATAGTGTATACAGCCCCCTGTAGGTTATATATGCCACCTGTAAGTATATAGTGTATATAGACTCCTGTAGGTTATATATGCCTCCTGTAGTTATATAGTGTATACAGCCACCTGTAAGTTATATATGCCCCCTTTTGGTATATAGTGATAACAGGCCCCTGTAGGTTATATATGCCCCCTGTAAGTATATAGTGTATACAGCCCCCTGTAGGTTATATATTGTAGGGTATATATTCCCCCTCTAGGTTTATAGTGTGTACAGCTCCCTGTAGGTATATATGCCCCTTGTAAGTATATCGTGTATACAGCCCCCTATAGGTTATATATGCCCCCTGTAAGTATATAGTGTATACAGCTCCCTGTAGGTTATATATGCCCCTGCAGGTATATAGTCCCCTGTGGATATATAGTATATACAGCCTCCTGTAGGTATATAGTGTATACAGACCCCTATAGGTTATATATGCCCTCTGTAGGTATATAGTCCCCTGTGGATATATAGAGTATACAGTTCACTTTATGTATATAGTCCCATGTAGGTATATAGTGTATACAGACCACTGTAGGTATATAGTCCCCTGTAGGTATATAGTGTATACAGCCCCCTGTAGGTATATAGTCCCCTGTAGGTATATAGTGTATACAGCCCCCTGTAGGTATATAGTCCCCTGTAGGTATATAGTGTATACAGACCCCTGTAGGTATATAGTGTATACAGCCCCCTGTAGGTATATAGTCCCCTGTAGGTATATAGTGTATACAGCCCCCTGTAGGTATATAGTCCCCTGTAGGTATATTTTATTTACATCCCCCTGTTGGATTATCGGCCCCTGTATGTATATAGTGTATACAGACCGCTGTAGGTATATAGTCCCCTGTAGGTATATAGTGTATACAGCCCCCTGTAAGTTATATTTGCCCCCTTTTGGTATATAGTGTATACAGACCCCTGTAGGTTATATATTCCCCTATAGTTCTATAGTGTATACAACCCCCCTGTAGGTTATATATGCCCTTGTTGGTATATAGTGTATACAGCCCCCTGTAGGCTATATATTGTAGGTTATATATTCCCCCTCTAGGTTTATAGTGTGTAAAGCCCCCTATAGGTATATATGCCCCCTGTAAGTATATAGTATATACAGCCCCCTATAGGTTATATATACCCCCTGTAGGTATATAGTGTATTAAGCCCCCTGTAGGTTATATATTCCCCCTGTAAGTATATAGTGTATACAGGCCCCTGTAGGTTATATATGCCCCTGTAGGTATATAGTCCCCTGTGGATATATAGTGTATACATCCCCCTGTAGGTATATAGTCCCCTGTAGGTATATAGTGCATACAGACCCCTGTAGGTTATATATGCTCTCTGTAGGTATATAGTCCCCTGTGAATATATAGTGTATACAGCGCCCTGTATATATACATAGTCCCCTGTAGGTATATAGTGTATACAGACCACTGTAGGTATATAGTCCCCTGTAGGTATATAGTGTATACAGACCCCTGTAGGTATATAGTCCCCTGTAGGTATATGGTGTATACAGACCCCTTTAGGTATATAATGTATACAGTCCCCTGTAGGTATATAGTGTATACAGACCCCTGTAGGTATAAAGTGTATACAGCCCCCAGCAGGTATATATTGTATACAGCGCCTTGTAGGTATATAGTCCCCTGTAGGTATATAGTATAGACAGACCTCTGTAGGTTTATAGTCCTCTGTAGATATATAGTGTATACAGACCCCTGTAGGTTATATATGCCCTCTGTAGGTATATAGTGCATACAGCCCCCTGTAGGTTATATATGCTGCTGTAGGTATATAGTTCCCTGTAGGTATATAGTGTATACAGCTCCCTGTAGGTTATATATGCCCACTTGTAGGTATATAGTCCCCTGTAGGTATACATTATTTTGAACATTGTCAGAGCTAACAGAGTAAGGAATTAACTGCTGTGTCCCAAGGAAGGAGGGGGATACTGGCAGGTCCTCAGACTGCTGCTGCTGCAGACATTAACTTCTTCCAGGACTCAGGAGTGGGATAAGGCAGCAGCAGCAGCAGTAGCTCCCTCCACACAGACATCACAGTCACTGCCTGATCTGCACACAGACCAGGAGGGGGCAGCACCTTATCTCCCCTCACTCTGCAGCCATGAGCTCAGCCGGGTGAAGGGGCGGGGCTAGGAGGATTAGCATACTGGGGCTGAGCAGTGTGACCTTCCTATTGGATGGGCCGCTCAGAGCAGGGGGCGTGGCCACACCACTGAGCTGTGTGACAGTTGGGATTTCTCCATGACGATTTTTGAGAAGAGATGAGCCTAGGTGCAGGGCCGTATTCACAGCTCCTGCTGCCCTCAGCACTGAGCTTGAAGTGCCTCTGACTTAAAGGGGTTGTCTCGCCACAAGGATTGCTTTTAATGTTCAAGATCTTTCAAAAACAAGTCATTTTGTAATGTGTGTCCGTTAACAGTGTCCTACCTATTCCTAGATATCCCCTCTTGTATGGGCTGCATCAGCTCCTCAGGTTGCTACAGCTACAGATCTGTTTGATCTATCTTGATAGGCTGCCAGCTCTGGTTGCTATAGCTACAGACCTGTTGTCCTCAGCAGCTCATCATAGCAGGCCAGTAGAAACCAGTAAAGCCGGTAAACACGCCCATGAATTCAAAAATAAAACTGAGAAAACAGAGGTAAGATGAATCGATGTAGTGAGACAACCCCTTTAATACCACACGCTTCACACAGCAGGTTTTGCTGCTTTTTTGGGGTGGATGAGGTATGATATCCGCCCGCCAACAAAAGCTGAAATATTACAGTAAAATGACTCCCATTTATTGCTATGTAAAATCAGCCTCATGGTTTCAGCGACACTGATTTTACTACAATATTTTTACCACAGGCTGTAAGCGACAACAATGAAATGATAGGTAAATTCTGTGAGGCATTTTACACGCCGACCATTGCAAGCATAGGAGGCGTAATTTTCTTGTCGGAATTCCACACTTACAATCATGGAATTGCTGAGGAGGAAAGCGCTGTTTTGGCGCTGACACTTTTTAAGTACTGAAATACATCATATGAACCTTGCCTTACACTTGTCATTTATAGTCCTGGTTTACATGTTTCTGAGCAAGCCGTTAGAAGAAAAAGTAAAAAAAAAAGTGTAAAAAAAGTAAAAAATAAATGTTAAAAGTGAAAAAAAGTAAAACACAAACACAAAAAATAAAATAAAAACACAAACACCACCCTTTTCCCCTTTCCAGACACCAATCACCCCAAAAAAGATAAAAAAATAAATACAGTACCCATATTTGGTATCGACGCGTGTGTAACGACCTGCCCTATAAATATATCACATTAATTAACCCGCACTGTGAACACCGTAAAAAAATAAATAAAAAACAGTCACAGAATTGCATTTTTTTTGTTCAACCCGCAGCACATAAAATGGAATAAAAAGTGATCAAAAACTCATATAAACTCCAAAGTTGTACCAGTTAAAACGTCCATTCATCCTGCAAAAAAAATGTCCTTACACAGCTCTGTATACAGAAAACTAAAAAAGTTATGGCTCTCAGAAGACAGCGATGCATAAATATTATTTTTTAGAGTGCTTCAAATAAAAAAATATATAAATTGGGTATCACCGTAAAAGTATTGACCCAGAGAGTAAATCTAACTTGTCATGGATACTGCGCAATGAGCGCTGTTAAAAATAAAAATAAAAAACACTACTAGGATTCGAACGACATTGCGGATCCAACGTGGTCTTTTCAGCAGAATTTGCTTGCGAGCGCTTCATCACTGGACGAGGAGGAAGACAATGGGGTAGTGTCAATACGGATCCCACCTCAAAAAGGGAGAGGGCGATCGCAGAAGTCCACTGATATGATTCCGCGAGCCACGGTCAGCGGAAACCCCGCTCCTCGCTTAACGCCGTCATAAAGGTCCAGGACCTCTCAAGCCTGGGCCTTCTGTGAGCAAGCCTCTGATCCACCCCGCGATGTCATATGCCGCCTTTGCCGTAAACGCATAAGTAGAGGCAAGAATCTTAGGTGTTTAACCACCACCAACATGTCTAGTCACATGCAGCGAATACATGAGTTGAAATGGAGGCAACACTTGGCCAAAAAAGGCCAGACCGACGCCGGGCCTCCAACCACTGTCACACCCTCTGTCTCCGCCTCCTCCTCCTCCGCCACCACCAAGCGTTCCTCAGCTGCCCATGTCTCTCAGAGTCATGATCAGGGATCAGCCTCCGCTTCAGCCTCCACCGTCGCCTGAGTACCACCAGCACCACCAGAGACCCATCCTACCCCTTCTCCTCCCGCCAGTTTGACGACCTGCACGCCGGACAGCGGCCAGTCTAGCAGCCAGCCTTCTGTCTTCCAGGTTTGGGAGCAGAAGAAACACTTTAACCCAAACCATCCCAAAGCCAAAAGCCTGAATGTCGGCATTGCCAGGCTTTTGGCCTTGGAAATGTTGCCTTTCCGTCTGGTGGACACAGATGGGTTCCGCCACGTCATGGCCCTTGCCTGCCCCCAATACCAGATGCCGAGCAGGCATTTCTTTGCCAGAAAAGCCGTCCCTGCCCTGACCAGCCACGTGTCATCTAAAATTTCAAGCGCGTTGTCTGCATCTGTGGCCGGAAAAGTCCATCTGACCACCGACACATGGACTAGTAAGCTCTGCTGTGTTCTGGTATGTTGAATTGTGAATAGTGGACTACACCTCCCATCATTTGTCTCTGCTGTATATGTATAATTGCTCTGCTGTGTTCTGGTATGTTGAATGCATAGATTTCTCCCAATCTCTGTCCTGTATAATTACCCTGTGTTTATTTGAATTGCTAGTGACCTGACATTCTGCCCCTGTAGCATCTCCTCTGCTGGCTTATTTGTAACTCCACCCATTGCTGGCAGCTGGGCCCACTGATTTATATCAATGAACTCCACATAGGATAGTATAAATTAGTTAGCTTGGGTCAGTCTGACCATTTGGGTCAGTATAGCCATGTAGAGTAGTGAACCATATCTGTAAGTGATTGATAGAGCTGAATCAAGGTATCTGAAATAAAACCGAAATTAGACCGGAAGTGGGCCGAAGGGGGCTAGGAGGAACGCCTTTTCTTGTAAGTATCTAGGCTTCTCAAAAAAAAAAAAAAAAAGAATATTCACCATGCTCAGTATTGCTGTCTATCTTGCAGCCATCTACCTCCTGGCTTACCACCCAGTTATTGCCCCAGAGAATCTTATCCACATCAGCGCCTCGCTCCTTCCCTCACCCATGTGTTCATCACACACTCTCCTTTCCCTTTTCAAATACCACAAACCACCTGCTCACATATTGCTGCACAACCCCCGCTCATACTCATCACTGAACCATCTGCTGTATCTTTTCTTTCTCTGCTTCTTGCTGCAGGTGACATTTCTCCTAACCCCCGCCCCCCCCTCCATTACTGCTACCCACTCCTCCCCCTAGAAACCCTGCTAACCAATTGATATTC
>JAODAL010054982.1:0-24269 GCA_025379985.1 Phyllomedusa bahiana | reverse complement strand
GGATGGTGGGGTCTTTCCCCCCAAGGTCCTTGGTGGATAAAGTCCCGGAAAACCGGGCCGTGTTGAAATTAATCCCCCTTGGAGACCGTCCACACACAGGTCAGGAGCTGTGGACGGCTCTGCAACGAGACCGGCGCTGGCTGGGTGAAAGAACATTGTGCCAGGAAAAAGGTGGTGTGCGATAACGGGCGAAATCGTGGCCGGCCCTTAAGATCGGTGGTGGAGCACACCCCTTTGCCGGGAAAACATGTCAGAACCCTTGTCGCCCAAAAAATTTTCAAAGAGCTCCCCGGGGTCTGGATGCCGGGGCTGAGAAGGTCGAGGTCTATTTCCACCCCGCCTTTGACCCCTGCCTTTCCCCGGCTGCGTTAGCGGTCAGCTCGGTCCCCCCTCAACCGTCCAATTGTTGACGTGGGAAAACACGCTGGAATTTTCACCCCCCACTGCCCCCAGCGTTTGTGGCAGCGCGAAATGCCATTACGCAAAAGAAAGTGCACAGGGCCCTGACAAGCAGGGGCGGACCTCGGGGTGTTGACCACGAGGTGGAGGCAGGTGAAAGAGCTCTGCACCCTCCTTCCATTTTGAAAAAGACCAAAATGGTCAGTGCGGACAATGCCCTTGTCAGCAGGCTTGGGTGATCTTAGTTCGGGAAACGATCTTTGGACACTCGGGAAAAAAACAGGTCCCGCCAGCGAGGGGGAGGAACGGAACAGATGCGGAAAAGGACCTTTCTTCCCCCCAAATCCAAAAGGGCCCACATTTTCACAATTTCACGGTCTTCATTAGGCGTGGTTCGGGGTCCAGGTGTGCAAGGGGGGCATCACTTCAGGGTGCATATTCGGAAGCGGGCTGTGTTGAAGTGTGGGGAAGGGCGGAGGAGGAGGGGGGGGGAAATTCCTAGCCCCTGTTCCGACGCCCTGCCTTAAAAAAGAGGTTGGCGGATTTTGAGGCGGGGAGGAAATGGGGAAGTATTTGCTAGTGCCCCTCGCCCCAGAGGTTGGGAAATAAAAGGCTCATCTTACATGGGGGTGCTTGGATGCTCCATTTCCCCCAAACATGATCTCGCATTAAGGCCATCAAAATGAAAAACAGTTATGGGGGCCCCAACCCCCCTGGATCCCCTAAAAAACAAAAATCGCCTTTCCTTCCCCACCCAAATAGAGATTAAAAAAGCAGGAAATGGAGCCTTTTGATTTATCAACTGGGACATCTGTTGGTCTGCTTCACGTTCCCCAAAGCAGGTGGAACAACATCAGCGAGTACCCGCAGTGGTGCCAAAAGGCGTAGGGCAGCAGCAGGGAAGGTGGAAAAGCCTAAGGGTGACCTCTGGCAACCAAAAACCCCATGCAATCAGGGGGCACATCCCCCACCAGAGACCCGCTTAAGATCATGGGGGGACGCTATCGCGTCTCAACACCCATGTTTTTGATTGTTCCGGACCCAATAGATTCTGGGTATCCAAAAGGAGAATGGCCCGACTGGCTGCACCCATGAGGTGTTGTCCTGCCCAGCCCAGCTCTATTGAGCGACCTTCAGCAAGCTGGAGGGGTCATTTCAGACAAAAAGCATCGGGCTTTCCAAGTAAGTGGATCTTTGACTTTCACAAGATGATCAGGATGGATTTTCTGATGTGTTGGGCCCCAATTGCCGAGGTTTCCCCTTATTGCGGGCTACTTCACATTCCTTTTCAAACAGAAAGGGCCTCTTGAAAACTTTTTTTTTTAAAAAGATCATTTCTTACTGCAATTTTTATTCTCTTTTCCAACAGTTCATTTTGTGGTTTTGCTGTGAGGGACTGAAAAAACAGCAAGGTTTATGACAACCCGTATTCCATTTCTCACTTATCTTAAAAAGTTTTCGCATTGTCAAGGTTTTGAGGTATGTTTTTGTGAGATACAGCAAAAATTTGGTCCCCTTTGGAACAGAAATGTGCTTCTAAGTGGCTTTTTCCCTACAATTTTTAATAGTGGCTGAGAATGTATATTTAAAATTTTTTTGGGGGTAATGTAGCTTTTGAGTTACCTGCAATAATCAGGGGTCCTTTGTAACAAAAAATTGTGGTTCCCTAAGGGGGCATTTCCCTCCCTCACAATTTTTTAAAGTGGCTGAGAATTCATTTTTAAAAATTTTTTTTTGGGGTTCAGCGGCTTTAAAAAAAAGGGGGCGGGGCCCCAAAAATTTAATAAGGCCCTTTTTTTTTTATGTTTTAAATTAAAATAAATTTTTGTTTTTTTCTACCAGACATTTGTTCTTCACAATTGCCAAAGTGGCTAAAGGGGGCCCTTTGTTTTTGAATTTTTGGGGGCATTTTTGCTGTGACATGCAGCCCTTTAAAAAAACCCTTTTTCCCCCCTTTGGTCCTAGTTTTTTTTTTTAAAATAAAGGTTTTTTTTTTTAAAAAGACTTTTTGTTCTTCCCCAATTTTCAAGAGGGGGTTAAAGGGTGAGGGGTGCTTCGGGAAACGGGAAATTTGGGGTAGGACACTGTTAATGGCCCACATATTGAAAATGCCCTTTTTTTTTGAAAAAGATTTTTAAACATGGGCTATAAATTCCCTGTATTGGGGAAAAACCCAATTTAAATTAAATAAAAAAAAAGAAAAAAAAAGCCCATGGTGGGATTCCACCCTTTTTTTAAAAAATGTGTTTTTTTAGAAATTAAAGTCATAAAAATTTAAAAATGTACAAAAAAAGGTGTTTAAAAAAATTCCTCTGAAGGTAAAAAGGGGGGTACGGGAAAAAACTTAAACCAGTTTTAGGTTATTCAGGGGGACATGGGTATGGAGCACGGCCCAAAAGAAAAAAAGTAAGGGGGACCATTTCCTCCAGAAACGTTGAGAAAAATTGAGAAAAAAAAAATGCCAAGAAAAAAAGGGGGCACCGGGGGTTGTAACAGGAGCTTTTAACCCCACCGTTTTTCCCCAAGTGAAGCTCAATTGGTCCCAATCTTACGGGGGGGGAAAAGGGGTCCCCAGGTATTGACTGTGTACGGGGGAAGGTGGATTTTCTAAACCTTCCGTTCCGAAACCTCTGCTTCAGCAGGGACAGTTTTCGTTGCTGCGTCATCGGGCTTTTAAAAACCTGGGGTTTTAAAATTGATAAAGGACGCCAGCCGGGGCTTTCCCCGGGCACCCACTGAAACTGGGGCCCCGGGGTTTCATGCTGGGGCCCCAAGGACGGTAAGTCAATGCCCAGTTCAACAAAAAATGGGGGTTTTGAAAGACCCCTTTTTTTGGGGCCACTTTTTAAATGGGGGGGTCATGGGGGGGTTTTGGGGGCTATGCTGGGCCCCAGGACAGGTATAGTCAATGCCAGGGGAAATTTAAAATGGTGGTTAAAGACCCCTTTTTCCAAAATTTTTTTTAAATTTGGGGGGGTTCATGCGGGGTTTGGGTTTCAATGTGGAGGGGGGGTTTTGGGGGGGGGGTTTATAGTCAATTTTCCAGTTAAAAAAAAAAATTTGGTGGTTGAAAAAGGACCCCTTTTTTGGGGCATTTTTTTTAAATGTGGGGGGTATGCAGGTTTGGGGCTCATGCTGGGCCCGGGAAAAGGTATATTTCAATTTTCCAAGTGAAACTAAAATGGGGGTTTTGAAAGATTTTTTTCCCGGCACTTTCTAAAGGGGGGGGGGGTTCTTGCAGGTTTGGGGTCTTTGCTGGGGCCCCAGGAAAGGTTTTGTCAATGCCCATTTTCAACAAAAATTGGGGGTTTAAAAAGACCCCTTTTTCCGGCATTTTTTAAAATTTGGGGGGGGTCATGCAGGGTTTGGGGCTCATGCTGTGGCCCAGGCGGGTTAGTCAAGGGTCCGTTCAACTAAAATGGGGGTTTTGAAAGACTCCTTTTTTCCGGCACTTTTTAAATGTGGGGCTCATGCAGGTTTGGGGCTCATGCTGGGGCCCAAAGGACAGGTTTAGTCAATGCCCAAGGGGAAAAAAAAAATGGTGGTTAAAAGGGATTTCCTTTTTCCCGGGCACTTTTTAAATGGGGGGGGTTTCATGCAGGTTTGGGGCTCTTTGCTGTGGCCCAGGACAGGTTGGGTTTCCAATGCCTTTCAAAAAAAATTTTGGGGGGTTGAAAGACTTTCCTTTTTTGGGCGGCCTTTTTAAATGTGGGGGTCATGCAGGTTTGGGGCTAAATGCTGGTTCCTGGCCCGGGTATTCAATGTCCAGTTCAATTTAACTTTAGGGTTCAAATCATATTTGCCATCTGGCACTTTTTAATTTGGGGGTGATGCGGGGTTTTAAGGGTCAGGCTGGGGTAAAAGTTTGGGATAGTAATTGGTTGTGACCTTTTTTTCTGTGACTTTTATAACCAAAAGTGTTTTGGGCCAAGATGTAGCACGTATCCATTTGACTGTTTTTGGATTTTTAATTTCAGTTCCCTCCCCCCTTGTTTGGGTTTTTAAAAATTTGAAGGTGTTTTTGCTCTCCCTTTTGGACTTTAATGGTCATCGGCTTTAATCGTTGCTCACTTTTCAAAAAAACCTTATCGATAGCGGCCCGATTTATGACAAACGATCGTTCTCGATAGCCAACGCATTTCGCTCAAAAAATATTCCTTACTGTTACTTTAATTCGCATTGGCGAAAAGGGAAAAAGGGGAAAATTTCCATTCCTTTTACATTTTGGTTGAAAAAAAAAAGAGTAGAACTCTTGGAAAAGTGACTTCGCCCGTTTTTTTAAAATTTGCAAAAAAAATCAGGGGGTATGTTTGGGTTTTTTGGGGGGTTTGGGGGGATGGTTGGGGTTTGTTTTGGGTTTTGTTGAAATTACTGCTGAAAGCGGGTATAAAGTTTATGGTAGGGCTTTTTTTTTTATACTCTTAGGGGGGACATTATGATGGGGAAATTTTGCCCCTGTTTTCCCGGGGTTTTATACTCTTTTTCCCGTGCAGATTCCATTTTGCGACGCAGGGATGCGCTTTTAGACGCAACCTTAACCCCCTTTCGTTTGCCCCTTAACTTTGAAGGGGCGTGCTGTGTACGCCCTGTGGGCGTTCTGGCGGTGGTTTATATTTTTAATAAACATATTACTATTAAAGTGAAATTATCTTATTAAAAAAAAAAAAAAAAAACAGACCCCAAAATGTATTCAACAATGTTCAGCGTGCTTTTACTTTAAAAGCAATGTAAAACACGGATTATCGTTCAGTCGATCCATGTTTTACATGCATCTTTCTGATGCTTCTTTTGGATCCGTTCAAAGAATTGACATGTCAATTCTTGATCTGTTTTTCAATCCATTTTTCGGTTTGAAAAACGGATTGAAAAATGTCATGTGAACATACCCTTAGGCTTCTTCTACACAGCATAAATACAATGCTATCAGGTTCTGTTATAAAATCCGACTGATTTTACTATCAGTTTTTAAACTCGTTTTTTGCTTTTGATTTTGATTTTCTTTCAGCCCACATAGAACAGTACTATCATCTGTCATGTTCTAAGTTTTTTGATCGTATTTCGTTTTTTGAAATCCGACTTCTGAAAATCCGAGCTGTGTAGACTACATCTCAGATTTTCTATTGCGGTCAATGGGAATGGTTTACAGTCAGATTTTTTGGGGATTATAAATACTGAATCCATATAAAATCTGACCAAAAAACAGTCCTGTGTAGACAAAGCCTTAGCCTTTTTATAGTACTATTGATTGATTTTAAGTATGGAATAAAGGCTTCACCTATTACACCCTGCCTATGAGTGTAATAGGTAATGAATAAATGAAAATCCTATATACAGCAGTATAATATTACTGCTTTATGTAGGACAAGGCATTCTGCCCCTAGTGGTCAAATATCCTAGGGGGACTCGGTATTAAAGTTTAAATCATCCACTTCTGCAATTTTACAAATAAAAAAAAAATGTTACACATAATTGGTATCGCAATGTCCATAAAAGTCCACTCTATTAAACTATAACATCATTTATCCCGTACACTGTACAGCATAGAAGAAAAAATTTCCAAATGCCAAAATTGTGTTTTTTTAATCATTTCATATCCCCCAAAAATTGGAATAAAAAGTGATCAAAAAGTTGCATCTATCCTAAAAGGGTACCAATAAAAACTACACTTCAGCCCACACTTTTTGCTTCGAATTCTTTTTTCCTATTCTCCTCCTCTAAAACCTAGGTGGGTCTTATAGTCCAAAAAATACAGTAAGTTTATTCCCTTGGATTGTTGATGTAGTTTGATAAGTTAAAATCAATCACTGTCTCTGCAGGCAAATTATCATGATATAGAGTAGGTTCACAGAATACAATTGTGTTGCAGATTTGGAAAAGAATGATAAAGAAAAACAATCAAAACACAAATTGTGTCAACAAGAAAGTATATGTACCAGGGTGACTCAGACCAACCCCAGGATTCCTTTAGGGTCTATTGCTCAACCTAACCTGTATACAGGGAAGTTGCCCAGTTAAGGGCATCCCCATCTAGGTTAGGTTCCAGACGGGGCTGCCCATATTGGCGCAACTACACTATAGTTTAACCAACCAAGAAATCCTGGGAGAGTGTATATTTAAAACATAACATTTATTATTATCAAGTTAAAAATAGAAAAATCATGACACAAATCAAGCCAAAACGAAAACTTTTTTTAAGGTGTATTGGGATGCTGATACTGTCCCTTTCATCGAATACAACTACCAAACCCCTACCTAAAAGGGAAAATCGCTCTGAAAAGGGAAACCCTTAACAGGAACCTTACCTTATCAAAAAAAAAACCCCTTTTGTACCTATAATAAATACACATTAGGGGCTCGAAACCCACAATTATCCCGACATTTTTTCTCCCTTTGGGGTGTCCGGGGACTGGGAAAGTCCCAAATCCTGCCCCCCATTTTTGCCTCCCTCCCTTCAAAATTCAAGGATCACGTCTTTTGCTTAAACTTGATGGACTCACTATGTGTGAGGACTTCTGGCTCTGCAGTATTGATGTTGAGGCCCTATATAGCTCCATTCCCCATGATACGGGGATGGAAGCTGTCCGTTATTATCTTTCTACCAGAAGCATCTATCTGCAGGCACATAATGACTTTGTTCTTCAGCTTCTTCAGTTCATTCTGACACGGAATTTTTTCATCTTTGATCGGCGGTTCTTCAACCAGCTCAGGGGCACAGCAATGGGGACCCCAGTGGCCCCCCCCATTGCAAATTTGCCCCTTGGGGGTGGGAGGTACTGAAATTTTTTCTGAGTCATCAAGTTTTTGGAAAATATCACTTTGGGAAGATATTTTAAAAACATTTAATTTTTCCCGACGGGGGTTGGGGGAGTCTTCTGCTATTTGTTAAACCCTTTAACGTCAATGCTGTAGGCCTTAAGTTTACATACGAGATTAATTTTTCTGAATTGTTCTTTTGGATCTATGTATTATGAAGGGCAGGAATGGTACTTTGGAGACTTGTGCCTATAGAAAATCCACTGCTGGAAACAGTCTACTTAGGTGGGAGAGTTCACATCCCATGCCACTTAAATGTGGCATACCGAAGGGCCAATACATAAGAATGCGTAGGAATTGCTCTACTATAACATCGTTTAAGTCACAGGCAGATGCTTTGAAGAAAAGATTTGTCCAGCGGGGTTATCCCAAAAGGGTTCTTTCTGATTCTTATAAATATCGAAATACGTAGGAGGGTTTTTTACAGAAACGTATTTTTGAACCTCACAAAACATGTTAGAATTTTTGGTCTTTTTGTCGTCTTCCCTCAAGTTCGTGAGCTAATTATTAATTTTTGGCCTTTATTGACCCAAGATGCGACCTTGTCTGAATTTATTGATTCCCATCCTCATATAACTTTTAGAAAAGGGAAAAGCATTGGTAACTATGTAGTGCAAAGCCTTTACAGCCCCAAAATAGTAACAACATGGTATCATTAAGTCTTTGGGACCTTTAAATGTGGGGGAGTAAGGCCCACATTTATTGAAGTGTCCAAAAGCTTTAAATTTTTTCGACAGAATTTTTTTTAACTGCTTTATTTTCAAATTGTAAAAAATAAGGGGGGGGATTATCAATGCATGTGTGAATGTCGGCCCAAAAAGAACGTGAATTTTGACGTCGATCTTGGAGATGTCGGGACCTTAGCCACCAACGCGATACGCCGGTTGCACGTCACATGAGTTCGAAACATAAATCTAACTCTCTTTCTCTGTCTTTTTCGGTTGTTGAAGTTGTGAAGCCATTAGTACGGGGGAGGAGGGGGCGACCTTGATCGTAAATTACTTCAACATGAGTCTCGGTGGATTCACCATTTAAAAACAATGAAACCCCATGGTTTAAATGATTATGTATCATTTGTGCACTTTATTTGATCTAAGTCCAGTGCTGCACCTATTTATCATTTACCAATTTTAATATTTATTGTGATATCGAATCAATACCCGTTTTTTGTGTGATTTATGGTCTTCATCAATTATGTATATTGATTTATAGGAATTTAAAGCATATAATCCCCTTTTTATAGTTTAAGTATCACCTTTGTTGTTTTGGAAATACATTTTGACGTCTATCTATCTTGGTCTCTATGCCGTGCTGTCTGGGGGTTTTCTTTTTAAAGGGGGTTTTTATTGCAATATCAGCCCCGCTGTAGTGCGCCGCGCTGGGACCTGCAACTAGGATGGGCGAATTTTCTCAAAAAAATTCAATCGGTGCTTCGCCGTTTTCCGACAAAATTTTTTTTCTCCGAATTGCTTCGGGACGAAACGGTAGAAAAAAAAACTATTTCCAGGGCCCCCAGAGCCCCGGGTGCTGTAGAAACGTTTTTTCCCTGCTTAAATATGCAGAGGGGGCTTGGGTTTGGGCTTATTAATGTTGTGTTTTTGAGACACGCGATGACTGCCGCCCCCTTGAACGCTTCACTATAAAATTCATGGGGGCTTAAAAGGGGCCCCAAAATGACCAAAAAACTGGGAGCGGGTGTAGCCTAAAAGTATTGGCAGGAAATGAAAAAAAAACAAGCTGAGAGCTATTTGAACATAGTAAAAAGGGGTGGAGGTGACGGCGCAGCCACAGCACTTTTAGGGCGGGGAGTGGGAAAAAAACATTCTGGAGGTGGCAAAAAGAGGAGTAAGCCCCCAGATTTGGCACAATGACACAGTTGTTTTAGGTCAGGGGGCAGCAGCCACGCAGCAGAAAAATGAGGTCAGACAGTGGCACAAGGGACAGAGTGTGGGGGGAAACGGCAGCCCCCCAAAAGCAGCAGCATGAGGTCGGGGACAGTGGCACAATGACTTTTGGGGAGGTGGAAAAAAACAGTTGTGGGCCACAGAGGGGCCCACAATGACAGAGGGGTGGAGGTGCGGCAGCAGCGCATGAGGGGTCAGACAGGGGGCACAATGACAGATTGTGTGGGATCGGCAGCAGCCACGGGCAGCACATGGGGGTTTCAGCCCGGGGGCAAAATTTGGACATTCTGGATGGTTTTGGCAAAAACAGTGGGTAGGCCACAGAGGGGCAAAAAGACAGAGGTGGGGGGTTCACGGGAAAGGCACCCGATGGGGTTTGGCCCAGGGGCACAATGACATGGTGTGGGGGGAACAGCAACCGCCACAGCGCGAGCATGAGGCCCAGAGAGTGGCAAAAAATGACAAAAGTGTGGGGGTTTACGGCATCAACGCGCAGCAGTTGATTTTCAGAGAGGGGCCCACAAGGGCATTCTGGAGGTGGAAAACACAGGGTAGGCCAAAGAGTGGCACAAGGGACCCCAGTTTGGAGGTCAAGGCAGCGCCCACCAGCAGCAGAGGTAGCCCGTGGCACAATAAACAGAGTGTGTGGTCAGGGTTTGGAAAAAAACGCAGCGCATGGGGTTTCAGCAGGGGCCCTTTAACAGAGGGGTTTTGGTTTCACGGCAGCACCCAACACCCGCAGCATGAGGCGGGGCAGGGGGGCCAAGGGACATTCTGGGGGTTTGGAAAAACCTTTTAAAGGTGGGCCCAGAGGGGCCAAAATGAAAAGAGATTTGGAGGGGGGAGGGGACCCAGCAGCTTAAAGGTCGGGACAGTGGCAAATTCCCAGATTGTGTAGGTCAGGGGCAGAAAGAAGCCACACCCCGCGGGCAGGAGGCAGACAGTGGCACAATGACATTCTGGAAGGGGGCTAAAAGTAGTGGGCCCCAACAGAGTGGCACAAGGGACAGAGTGGGGAAAGGCCCGGGGCAGCACCCACGCACGGGCAGGCGGTCGGGAACGTGGCCCCAATTTACATTTGGAGGTGTAAAAAACAGTAGTGGGCCAAAAATTAGTGGCAAAATAAACAAAAGAGGGGGGTTTCACGGCGAGCAGCAGATGGGGTTTGGGACAGTGGCACAATGCCCCGGGGTTGGTGGGGGGGGGCACAGAAAACACCCCAACAAAAGGGAATGAGGTCGGGGGAGGGGCCCAAAATTTGAACAGTGGGGGATTTTGACGGGCATAACAGTGGGCAGCAGCAATAAATTTTTCAGGGGAGTGGCACAAGGGACATTCTGGGGTGGAAAAAAAAAGGGGGAGTAGGCCAAAAGAGTGGCACAATGAAAACAGGGTGGAGGTCAAGGCCAGCAGCCCACGCAGATGGGGTCAGAAAAGGGGCCAATGACAGAGTGTTAGGTCAGGGGCAGCACCCACCCCAGCAGCTGAGGTCAGACAGGGGCACAATGAAGTGTGTGTAGGTCGGGGGTAGCAGCAAAAAAGCGAAGCATGAGGTCGGGGACATTTGGCACTTTAAAAAGTGTTTTAGGTCCGGCAGCAGCCCCCAGGCAGGCATGGGGTTTCGGGACATTTGGCCCCAATTGGGAAATTTGGAGGGGGGCCCAAAAACGTATTTTGGGGGGCCCCACAGAGGGGCATTTTTGACAGAGAGAGGGGGTGATGGCAGCAGCGCTTTGGGGCCCAGACAGTGGGCACAATGACAGATGTTTTAAGGTTTCCACGAAAGCAGCCACGCGGGCCGCAAGGGTCAGACAGGGGCCCCACAAGGGCCCCTGTTGCAGGTCCGGCACCAGCGCAGAAGCTTGAGGTCAGAGAGGGGCCCAAAATTTGACAGAAGGCGGGGTAGTTTAAACCCAGATTTTTTCTCCCCAGTTTGGGTGGGGGGCGTCAGGGGCTGATGTTTTCTGACCCAAAAGGCTTTTGGGTTGTGGAAACCCGGGCCGATCCATGCCTGATTCTTTCTTGAAAAAGGTTTCATTCATTCCACATTTCCGTGGAAAGGGGTTCCCCCTTGGGGGGAAAAACGAGGGCCCCCCTTCCCGAAAGGGGAACCCCGCTTTTGAGGCCACCCTACTGGCCGGGCAGGAAGTTCCCCAAATGAAAAACTCGGAAGTTGCGGCCACAACCCCAAAGCGGACCTTCTTTTGGGGTGGCAGAGTCCCATCTGGCCCAAAGAAATGTTTGGCAAAGAGAAAAAAACCCCCTTTTGCAAGGGTGGGGGAGCCTTGACTGGCTGAAATTGGCATGCTTTCCCCCTGGGCGTGTGTTTTTTGTTGCTGCGGGGGCTGTATGGCCACCCACTTTCGGGCCCCCGTTTCCCCCAAGGCCCCGGGGGTGACGCTGATGTGTTTGGAACGGGCCGTGGTCCCAAATTTTAAAGCTCCCTGGCCACGCTTAACTTTTTTGCCCCCCAGGATTTACATAGGGCCCATATTCGGCTCCTCCTGTGTCTTAGCAAAAAACCCTCCCAACACCCCCCGAGATTATTTTTACCGCCAACGCCCCGCCTGAGTAAATATTTTCGCCATTGCCTCGCTGAAGCCCCTGTGCCGTACTTTTTTTGGACCTGAAAAGCGGGTTTTCTACCCCGGGGGCCGTTTGGCCCCTGCCTTTTACACTGCAATCCCCTGTGACCCCACAGCCCAAAACCTATTACTGGCGGCGCCCGGCCTGACGCACAAAGCAGAGGGCCCTCTTTTACTGAAAATTGATAAAACCCCCTTGTTTTCCCCCGGCTCCCAAGTGCGGTCGGCAAACATCATCACCCTATTTGTTTTTTCAAGTCATGTTTGTCCTCTTTCACCGGTCTTGGTATGAAGAGGCTGTCCCCTCACAAAAATTTACCTCCCCTTTTTACTCTTTTAAAATCTATACTTTGCCGCCTACTGCAAGAAGCAGGGGATATTTGGGCCCCCCTTTTTTCGCTGCCAAGTAGTGCTTTATTGTCTTCCTCAAACCTCGCTGTATAGTGGCCTGAGCCCAGAACCCCAAAAGTAGATCTCTGGTGAGGGAAAACCCGGGTGGGAAAGGGCGGGGGTTTTTAGGGGCGGTTTAGGGCCCCCTGACCCGCTTCCCGGGCCCATGCCAAAAAAGGGTTTTTTTGTCTGAGTTCCCAAAAGGGTCTTGGCTGGGGGTGGGTTTTTGTTTATTGGGAGGAAGTGGATGACCTTTGTCAAAAAATCAAGAACCTTTTGGGGTTGGGTCCAACAACCTTTGGGCCCCTAGATTTAAGCGGGAAATGTGGCCCCCACCGGAAATGAACCCCCCGCTGCGATGTCCCCCTTTCGGGGCTGCGAACTGGGCCTGCTCCCCGGAAAAATTTTTTGCCCCCCTGCCACTGGCAGGGGGAAAAAACCTTTTCCACCTCTCTGCTGCAAAAATGTTGTTCTAAAATGTTTAAGAAAAATGTTTGATGAAGAATCTGTTATGATAAAAAACACCCCTTTTTATTTGGGCTCCAAATGAACCCAAATTTAAAAAGTTGGGTAACCCCTTTGGGTATAAATTGTGCTCCCCCAAATGGGCAGGAAAAAAATTTTTTTTGTAAAAGGGGTCGTTTAAAAACAATGCGTATTTTACTGGAAAATAAAAGCACAAAAAGGCTTTTTTTAAAGGGGGTTTTTCCCCCATGTTATGTTGGGCGTGGGATCCTCCCAAAAAGGGTTTTTTAAACCCCTTTTCTAAAATATATGTCATTAAAAAAAAGTGAAAAAATCTGAGAGCTACGCATTTCAATCCCCCCTTTGTTACCTCAAAGCTTTTTCCCCCGTCAAGAACCCAGGAGTGACAGGCCACGCTTGGTAAAAAACACTTTTATCTGAAAAAGGCAAAAGAATAGCTTTTAAGGCACCGGGTAGACAGTGCAGTTGAGGGTGTCTTGCTGTATGAGAATCCACTGTGTACTGTTTATTATTTCACTTAAATTTTGAGACGCTCCCTTGGATTCCTTACTCCCCCACTCACCCCCCCCCTCTCAGCCAAACGCTTCAGGCTCAAACGTGATTTTTTGACTTTCCCTGTGCAAGGAGGAGGTAAAAAAAACTTTCGTTTGGCAAACCCCCCCTTTTTAACCTTCGGATATGAATTTTGTACAGGCAAAATTTCATCTCGGTGGTGAAAAAGAACGTTTTTTTTTAGGACCACAACAGCAAAAAAGCTTAAATTAAAACCCGGATCTAAATGCGCAAAAAAATGAGAAACCAAAAAATTCCAGTTTGTAGCGGTTAAAATGGGGGGTATTTTACGGTACAGAACAAGAAAAACTTTTTAATTAACCTTGGTTGTTGAATATGCTACAGGCAAAATTTTTTTTTTGCGGTGAAAAAGAACGTTTCTTTTAGTGACCACAACTGCAGAACAACGCTTAATTAACCCCTGGATCTAAATTGTGCAAATAAATGAGCAACCAAAAATTCCAGCTTTGTAGCGTGTTAAAATGGCGTGTATTTTAAGGTACAGAACAACAAAAAAATTTTGTAATTAAACCTTTGGTTGTGGAAATTATGCTACAGGCAAAATTTATTTTTTGGCGGTGAAAAAGAATGTTTCTTAGTGACCACAACAGCAGAACAATGCTTAATTAACCCCTGGATCTAAATTGCGCAAAAAAAAATGAGCAACCAAAAATTAAGTGGTATTTGTATTGTAAAAAAAGTGTTTTCTTTAAATGAATACAACAGGAACAGGCTTAGATAACCCTTGGATATTCAATGTGCTGTGAGCAGATAGCATTTAAAAAGTAAAAACGCTGCATTGGACGCACACTGGACTTCAGTTCCAATACCCAAAAACAAAATCAGAATTAGAACTTAAGAGAAAACAGTCTCTGAGACAAGCTGTGACACCCCCCAAAAATCGTGTATAAAAATTAGTTCTTTAGTAAGAGATATCATTAGCAGCCGGGGCAGCACCTTCCCTAATCCGTACAGTGAGAGCGGTATGAGCTCCCAGCGTCGCGCCCAGACTTATATAGTGCGGTGACGTCACAGAATCCCGCCGGTCTCTGATTGGTTTCATCTCTGCACATGTCATGCATGCTATGCCTTTCTTCCTCCCAGAGTCCTTTGCCCCATGTAACGCCATGTGCTCACAGCCATTTTATCAATCAAAAGCATGCTTCTTTCCCGCGAAGCACCCCAAGCTTCGACTTCGTTCAGAATCAAAGTTTTTCTGAAATTCTAAATAAATTCTACTTCGTTAGAATCGATTCGCCCATCTCTAATGACAACGCGTCCCGGTTTAATATTTCATTTCCGCGACACTTTTCATGGTTTCTTCATTCATTATGGTAGTGTTGTACTGCGCATGCGCAGGGCTGCTTTGACGACGCATCCCCGTTTGAGTACATCGTTCTCACTGTTTCTCGCGGGCTTCTTTACACGTGTGCATACCTTTGCGGGGTGCATGTGCACTTCGTTGTTCCGGACGCCGCAGCATTCCCAAGCAAGCAGCACCAGCGATTGGTGAGTTATTTGGCTTTCCTATATAAATACAGGTATTTGTTTCCTGGCTTTGAGCTCTTTATCATTGGCTACCTTGTCGTTGGAGATCTGGCCTGTCATCCTGGGACTCCATATGATGTATCATTTTTTTTTACCTTGCTACCAAAACGGTTGTAAAATTTGGTTATCACCAGTATTTGTTCTGTCCGTATATTGTCCCTAAATTTTTTTTGTCTTTCCCTGATGAATCCCGATTACCATGGGGGGAAACGCGTTGGATTATAGATTTAAGTATATTTGACAACAACGTATGGGATTTAGTTTAAGACTACTTTGCGACAATAAGCTGTATAATCTTGTAGTGTAATTATTTGCTTGTGTATATATATGATTTTGAATTGTTTTCTTGGTGTTGGGTATTATTTTGTGTGTTATTAGACTGTTTAGTAGCCGCTGTTTATTTCTTTTCATCTTTCCATTTTTGGAAGGTAGTTATTGTTTTTGAGAGTTTTATATCAGTCTCTAGTGTTTTTTATCTTTCTAGTTCTATTTTGGAGGGTCACGTGTTGACATATTTTATATAGGTTGTCTACACACCCCCTTGTGTTTATCTGTTTTGTTAAACTAGACAATTTATTAGGTTAACCTCATAATCTTAGCTACTATCAGTCTAGGGTCACTTTAGGGTAGGTACGAGGTTGGGGACGCTCTTATCAGGGTGACTACCCAATACTTTGGTGAGGTAGCCTAGTATATAGGGCATAGTACAGTTTCCTTTAGAGTAGGATTTAAGAGTTTTTAGCGTATATATATTAAAAGTGAAGTTTTATTCCTAGGATTTATACCCCCTTTTTTTTGTCTTTGGTATTAAATTTTTTGATATATCCGGGTGTTTGTGTATCTTTTGAGGGTATCTAAACTCCCACTCTCATTATTATTTTTGAGGAGTTTTTGTGGATTTTTGTTGATGTATGTTTTTAGAAGGTTTTTGCTCTTTTACAGAGAATATTTTACACTTAATAAAAACTATTTATTTACTAATATTCCATGCTGCACGGCGCTGAGATTTCAGTGCCCCGATCTCTCCTTAGATCACAATGGAACAAAGTAGCTCGTGCTCTGATTGGGCGGGATAGCCAAGCACCCGCTAGTTCAACCAATCAGCTCTTTTCTGCCTTTTTTTCTGTATTTTGAACTGTCCCGCCTTTGATTTTGATTGGTCAATACTACTCCATAGCTTATAAAGGGTCACTGTCGCTCCTATTCTGATTGGCTGGGTTCTGCCGACCAATGAGAAGAGCTTACAGAATTTAAATTACTGTATTTCCCAGCAATTTTCTATATCCCAATTCCTGATGTTGAGCCATTATTGATTTTTTGTTAGTGATTTTATTTATGTATTTTTAGAAGGTTTGAGCTCTTTTTCAGATAATGTTTTACACCTAATTAAAACTATTTTTTTGATTCATACTCCGTGCCTCACGGAGCTGAGAGCTGATTTTTATTTCTTTAGCGATCTTATATATTTTCCCTTTGATTTTAAATTATCAACTTTTTCAATACATTTAATTGCTTTTAGAAGGCTTTGATTTTTCTATTTATTCATTCATTCATTTGAAAGACAACTCTTTTAGCTATTCACCAACATGTTTAATGATTTCTTGCTGTTTTCCAGCCTGTCTCGATTCGGAATACATGTTAGGCACAGTCCTTCTGCGCCTAAGTCCCGCACTGCGCCTCACACACTGGTGAGGCGCAGGGGACTTTACGCCGCATGTATGAGCGCACCTCGGGTGCCGACATACATGAGGCGCAGCTTTCACGGTCGATCTGGCGAAAACAGGCGCTCCAACGCGCCGATCTACATACATGTCGTCCTATGGGCCTCATATATGAAAACTGTCTAAGCCTAAGACATATCAACCAATCAGAGCTCCCCTTTAGTTTCATTTAGTGCTTTGAAAAAAAAAAGTGCAGTTCTGATTGATTGGCAACACAGAAAGTCTTAGACCAAGAAAGTTTTCATTTATATCCCCTCTATGTATCACGAAAAAACAATCTCTGAATCACATGGATAGTATCAAAAAGTTATTCCCACATAAAGTAACACATCAGAATTTAGAAATAGGGCTCCGTCAGGAAGATGGCACTGCATCGATAAGGGGTTAAAAGGATTTTCTCACCACAATGATTTACTTTTAACATGTAAGGAAAGGTAAATGAAGACTAATCAAATACATTGCTGTTTTGATATTACTCTTTTCAGGAGATAAAGAAGATTTTTTTTACTGCTAGTGTACACAAGTTTCTCTTGGTTACCTACCACCTCACCTTGCTCTTTCTCTTATTTGATTGCTCCAAGCTGCCATTTTCTGATCATGGTAAATCACTTCCTGCCAAGTCTTATCTCTCATACATGAGCTTGTTTAACTAAATTAATGACAAGTTTTTATCCTTAGAGCTCTGCAGTCTTGTGCACTACAGTTTATAAATCTCCAGCACTCATCTTACTGTAACAGGCATAGAAGAGCTGATATGCCAATCACTGCTATAGAACCATCCACAGCCTGACCAAGAAGTATGAGTGTGAAGTTGTCTGTGGCTCTTTAAAACAGCAGGGTAAGTAAACACCCTTAACCCCTTCCCGACATTAGACGTACCGGTACGTCCTAGCGGGAAGTGACTTGCCGCAAATTGACATTTTGTGTGCTCTTAAGTGGTGCCCACATGATCGCGACATGGGATCAGCTATATACACAGTTGGCCTTATGCTGCACCAGAGTGAGCTCTGGCTATGGGTGATTAACCCCTTAGCTGCCGCGATCTATCGCAATCGCCAAAACTAAAAGAAAGACAAAAGGAGAAGCCGTGGCGCGTGACAGCTGCCAGAGAGACCTGTTTTGCTATGTATTGATCTCTATTGTATCAGTGAACTGAACATCACTGATACAAGGTCCCTATGGAGAAAAGTTAAGAAAAAAAAATAAGCAAAAACACAACCAATAAAATGAAAACTTGTACACCGCCATTTTTCCCTTTACAAACACCAATTGCCCGAAAAAGGATCAGAACTCAATAAAGAACACATATTTGGTATCACCATGTGCATAACAACATACCCTATAAATCTGTCATGTTGATTAACCTGCACTGTGAATGGCGTAAAAAATCACAGAATTGCAATTTTTGTTCATCCCGCAGTACATAAAATGGAACAAAAAGCAATGTATAAATAATGTTTCACACAATAAAGACATTTTTAACCCCTTCCTGACACTGGACATATCCATACGCCCTAGCAGGAAGTGCGTTCATGCAAATGGAAGTTTAGATACGTCTTGGCGATCGTGCGGGCTTACAAGCGAGCCTCGAACGATCGCGACGTGGGACTAATGGTATATTACCATTGACCTCATGCTGCATTACCCACAGCCAGAGTGAGCTCCACCCGCGGGTGATTAATAGAGATGGGCAATTGATTCTAACGAAGTGGAATTCGCTTAGAATTTCAGGAAAACTTTGGTTCTGAACGAAGTCGAAGTTTGGGGTGATTCACAGGAACGAAGCGTGCTTTTGATTGATAAAATGGCTGCGAGCACATGCCGTTACATGGGGCAAAGAACTCTGGGAGGAAGAAGGGCATAGCCTACATGACATATGCAGAGATGAAGCCAATCAGAGACCGGCGGGATTCTGTGACGTCACCGCACTCTATAAGTCCGGGCGCAACGCTGGGAGCTCATACCGCTCTCACTGTACTGATTAGGCAAGGTGCTGCCACAGCTGCTAATGATATCTCTTACTAAAGAACTCATTTTTATACAGCGCTTTTTGGGGGGTGTCACAGCTTGTCTCAGAGACTGCTTCTCTTAAAGTTCTAATTCTGATTTTGTGGGGTATTGGAACTGAAGTCCAGTGTGCATCCAATGCAGCTGCATATACATTTTAATGCTATCTGCTCACAGCACATTGAATATCCAAGGGTTATCTAAGCCTGTTCCTGTTGTATTCATTTAAAGAAACAGCGTTTTTACAATCCAAATACCTCTTCATTTTTGGTTGCTCAATTCTTTTGCGCAATTTAGATCCAGGGGTTAATTAAGAGTTGTTCTGCTGTTGTGGTGACTCAAAGACCCCGTCTTTTTCAAAGCCAAAAAAGACATTTTTCCTGTAGCATAATTCATAACCGAAGGTTAATTACAAGTTTTTCTCTTGCTGTGTGCCATAAAATACACGCCATTGTAACACACTACAAAGCTGGTAGTTTTTGGTTGCTCAATTCTTTTGCGCAATTTACATCCAGGGGTTAATTAAGCATTATTCTGCTGTTGTGTTGACTAAAAGAAACCGTCTTTTTCAAAGCCAAAAAATACATTTTTCCTGTAGCATAATTCATAATCGAAGGTTAATTACAAGTTTTTTCTCTTGCTGTGTATCGTAAAATACACGCCATTGTAACACGCTACAAAGCTGGTAGTATTTGGTTGCTCAATTCTTTTGCGCAAATTTACATCCAGGGTTATTTAAGCAGTGTTCTGCTGTTGTGGTGACTAAAAGAAACCGTCTTTTTCAAAGCCAAAAAAGACATTTTTTCCTGTAGCATAATTCATAATCGAAGGTTAATTACAAGTTTTTCTCTTGCTGTGTATCGTAAAATACACGCCATTGTAACACGCTACAAAGCTGGTAGGTTTTGGTTGGTCAAGTATTTTGCGCAATTTACATCCAGGGGTTAATTAAGCGTTGTTCTGCTGTTGTGGTGACTAAAAGAAACCTTTTTCACCGCCAAAGAATTTTGTATTCTGTAGCATAATTCATATCCGAAGGTTAATTAAGCCTGTTTGTGCTTTTACATTCAGTAGAATACACAAAGTTTTTAAACGACACATACAAGTAAATTTTTCCTGGCCATTTGTGGAGCGCAATTTATATCCAAGGGTTACCCAAGCTTGTTACTGGGTTCATTTGGAGTCAAATACAGGGTGTGTATTTATCATATACAGATATCTTCATCAAACAGTGTCTGTACATTTTAGAACAAACAGTATGTCAGACAGAGAGGTGGCAGGCTCTTCACCTGCGAGTGGCAGTGGCACAAACATTCCTGGAGCAGGCCCAGGTCGCAGCACAGCAAGGGGACGTCGCAGCAGGGGTCACTCGTTGAGGCCACAACTGCCGCTGTCATCTAGCGGCCGTGTGCTGACCAGCAACCCAAGGGTTCTTGATTGGTTGACTAGGTCATCCACTTCCTCCCAGATGACATCTGACAACCCCAGCCAAGAGTCGGTGGGAACGTCAGACACAACCCTTAGTTGGCATGGCCCGGGAGCGGGTCAGCGGCCCTCACCTGTCCTCAACCCGCCTCTGTCCCATCCGGTTCCCTCAGCCAGAGATCTACTATGTGGTCTGGTCTCAGCGCCACTATATAGCGAGGATGAACAATTTGAGAAGGGCAGTCAGCAGCTACTTGGCAGCGACCAACTGGGGCCAATATCCCCTGATTTTTGCAGTAGGCGGCAAAGTATAGATGTGGAGAGTGGCATGGGAGGTCATGTTGTGAGGGGTCAACCTCTGCATACCAAGACTGGTGATGAGGACAGCAGTGATGATGAAACACAAATAGATGATGATGTAGCCGACCGTACTTGGGAGCCGGGTGAGGCAAGGGCTTCATCATCGTCAGGAGAAGAGGGCGTCAGCTTGCGCATCAGGCAGCGGCGCAGCCAGCAAGTGGGTTGTGTGGCCATGAGTCAGCAGGATAGCAGCAGTGTGAGGTCGGGAGCCAAGCGGCCATGGGGTAAAAAACCCGCTTCGCAGGTCCAAGAAAGTAGCGGCACAGGGGCTCAGCGAGGCAGCAGCGGTAGTAGTCAATCAGTGCGGAGCATTTGAGGTAAAATCAGATACTCGGCGGTGTGGCAGTTCTTTGCTAAGACACCAGAGGAGCCGAATATGGGTATATGTAGAATCTGTAGGCAGAAAGTGAAGCGTGGCCAGGGAGCTAACGTTGGCACCATGGCCCTGCGTCAACACATGCAGCGTCACCATCCGGTGGCCTGGGAGAAACGTGGCTCAGATGTGGTGGTCCATCCTGCCGCCGCAGCAACAGCAGCAGCGCCCAGTGGCACGCATGCCATTGCAGCCAGTCAAGGCTCCACCACCTCTGCAGAAGGGAGCTGTTTCTCTTTGACATCATCTCCCGATCCAGATGCTCCTGCTCCTCGCTACTCATGGCGCCAGCAGTTGTTTAGCGAGGCGATTGCAAAGAGACAACAGGATGCGTCCAACCATCCTAAGGTGCAGAAGCTGACCGTACTCCTGTCCAAGTTGTTGGTACTGCAGTCCCTCCCTTTCCAAGTGGTGAACTCTGCACCGTTCAGAGAACTAATGGCTTGTGCCGAGCCGAGATGGAGAGTTCCAAGCCGTAATTTCTTTTCCAAAAGGCAGTACCAGCACTTCATAAATATGTAGAACAGAAGGTGGGCCAGTCCTTAAGCTTATCGGTTTGTTCCAAGGTGCATGGCAGCGCGGACGTCTGGAGCTGTAACTACGGTCAGGGCTAGTACATGTCCTTTACAGCAAACTGTTTGAATGTGCTTCCTGCCCAGGTACACCAACAACTTGGACAGGAGACGCCGCTTTCTCCTCCATGTTGTCAAACTGCGGCTCCTGCGCCAATGTCCGCCTCCTCCTCCTGCACCACCACCATCTCAGCCTCCACAAGTACTGCTCCATCATACCACATTTGTAGGGCACAGCGGTGTCACGCAGTTCTACACCTGGCTTGCCTCGGCGAATGAAGTCACACAGGGGAGGAACTGCTCCGCTTCATGCAGCAAGAAATTAATGTGTGGCTTTCTCCGTGCCAACTGCAAATCGGAACCATGGTGACAGACAATGGGTTCAATCTGGTTGTGAAAAGGTTCCTGAAGTCTTCCACCGATCTTCAGAAGATTCTGAAACTGGCCAGGAAACTGTGCATGCACTTCATCCATTCCTACAAAGCCAGGAACACCCTCCTCGAATTGCAGCGGCAGAAAGGCCTCCCCCAACACACTCTGATATGCGATGTTTCCACCCGTTGGAATTCCAGCCTGCACATGTTGGACCTACTATATGAACAGAGAAAGGCCATTAACGATTTTTTGATGATCCAGGCAGACAGGAGTACTTCCATGTGTAACTTTGATGTCAGCCAGTGGCAGCTCATGCGTGACACCTGCCGTTTGTTGAGGCCATTCGAGGAGGCAACGTTATATGTCAGTCGCCAGGACTATGGGATGAATAACGTCAATCTACTGCTTCATGTCCTGGAACAGATGCTGAAAAATCTGTCTGGGCAGGGGACTGGAGACGTGGTGACTACATCTCGCGGCCACATGAGTCCGGTGGGGACTGAACTGGAGGAGGTGGAGAAGGAGGAGGACATTAGAGCAGAAGCATTGTCTGGTGAAATGAGTGGATTTTCTAACCAGGTGACAAGAGAGGAGGAGCAGGAGCAGCTGGAGGAGGTAGATGGAGATGAGGAAGATGAGGCAGATGACCTGCAAGCACCGTGGCAGTATACAGTGGAGATGGAGGCAGGGAGCCCCTGTGCAGAGTCACTTGTACAGATGGCCCGCAGCATGCTGATTTGCCTGGCTAGTGACAGCCGAATAGTCAGCATCCGGCAGAGGGATGACTTCTGGCTCTCCACCCTATTGGACCCTCGCTACCGGTCCAAAATGGGAGCCTTTTTCCCAGATGCTGAGAGAGAGGACAAACTCAAATACTATAGGGAAATCCTCCGTAGTCAGTTGGCCGCTGCCTATGTGCGGCATCGTCGCTCCTCTGACAGGTCTGACCGGGGTGTTCTTCAGCGCTCACGTACTACTGCCGCGGCTGCTGGGGGAAGGTGGGGGGGTAGGAGCAGTACCAGCTCCATCAGCAGCAACCTAAGTCTGGAGTCACTGATGAGCAGCTTCCTTCATCCGCCTAGTGAGGAGGGAAGTCGCCAGCAGCAGGACCTGGAGCAGACCATGAACCAACAGGTGGTGGCTTTCTTGGACAGCACTCTGCCACCCCAGTTAGAAGATCCGCTGGACTATTGGGCAGCCAAACTGGATGTGTGGCTGCAACTTGCCGAGTTTGCAGTGGAGAAGCTGTCCTGCCCGGCCAGTAGTGTGGCAACAGAGTGGGTGTTCAGTGCGACGGGGGCCATTGTTACCCCAAGGAGAACCCGCTTGGCCACGGGAAATGTGGAACGACTGACCTTTGTCAAGATGAATCAGGCGTGGATCGGCCAGGATTTCCACACACCAATGCCTTAGGCATCAGACTACATCAGCCATAACGCCTCACCCAAACTGTGAGAAAGGAGTCTGGGTTCAAACTACCTGCCTCAGTCTGTCATTGTGCCACTCTATGACCTCATGCTGCTGCTCCCGTCACCTCAGCGCTATGTCATTGTGCCACTCTATGACCTCATGCTGCTGCTGCTGTTGCTGGTGCCGTGACATCCACACTGTGTCATTATGCCACTCTGTTGCCTACTCCTGTTTTTGCCACCTCAAGAATGTCATAGTGCCACTGTCTGACCTCATGCTGCTGCTGTGGCTGCTGCCGTGACCTACACACTCTGTCATTGTGCCAATGTCTGACAGCATGCCGCTGAAACGTCACCTCCACTCTCTGTCATTGTGCCACTCCGTGGCCTACTTTCTGTTTTGCCACCTCCAGAATGTCATTGTGCCACTGTCTGACCTCATGCTGCTGCTGCCGTGACCTCCCCACTCTGTCATTGTGCCACTCTGTGGCCTACTCCTGTTTTTTGCCACCTCTAGAATGTCATTGTGGCACTGTCTGACCTCTTTCTGCTGCTGCCGTGACCTCCACACTGTGTCATTGTGCCACTCTGTGGCCTACTCCTGTTTTTGCCACCTCCAGAATGTCATTGTGCCACTGTCTGACCTCATGCTTCTGCCACCCACCTCCACTCACTGTCATTGTGTCACTCTGTGGCCTACTACTGTTTTTGCCACCTCCATAATGTCATTGTGAGACTGTCTGACCTCATGCTGCTGCTGCCGTGACCTCCACTCTGTGTCATTTTTGCCACTTGTGGCCTACTACTGTTTTGCCACCTCCAGAATGTCATTGTGCCACTGCCTGACCTCATTCTGCTGCCACCATCACCTCCACTCTCTGTCATTGCGCCACTCTGTGGCCTACTACTGTTTTGCCACCTCCAGAATGTCATTGTGCCACTGTCTGACCTCATGCTGCTGCTGCCGTGACCTCCACATGTCATTGTGCCACTCTGTGGCCTACTCCTGTTTTTGCCACCTCCAGAAGTCATTGTGCCACTGGGCTGACCTCATTTCTGCTGCTGTGGACTGCTGCTGTAACCTCCACATTGTGTCATTGTGCCACTCTATGGCCTACTCCTGTTTTTTCCACCTCCAGAATGTCATTGTGCCACTCTCTGACCTCATGCTGCTATGGCTGCCGCCGTCACCTCCACACTCTGTCACTAATGTTGCCACCTGAACTCTCAGCTTGTTTTTTCCAGCTTTTGCTTGCTGACTTTATGGCACTTCCCCCCTTGAGTTTTTTGGGCAGTTTTTCCTCTTAAGTGCCCCGGGAATTTTATAGTGAAGCGATTTTAAGGGGGGGC
>JAODAL010054981.1:0-24269 GCA_025379985.1 Phyllomedusa bahiana | reverse complement strand
AGCCTGACACCGCCAAACTGACCATAGCCATAAACAGAAATAGTGCTCAGCACAGGGCCTGACACCCCCAAACTGCACACATACTCTATACTACAGAGAATAGTGCTCACAGTTTGGGGCCAGCGCGTTCCAGGACGGGATATTAAATTTCCATTTCAAGTAAAATGATTTTTCAAACATACTGCCTTCGGGACTTTTTAATTTGGGGTACTGTGGTACAAAAAGGGATAAAGGGTTGTGTTTTTTTTTTTTGGGGCTTTTATAACCTAAGTATGTTGCCTAAATTACACGTACATTGACTGTTGTTAATTCCACTTCTCCACCCTTTTTTGGGTGTAAAATGAAGGGTTTTCCCTCCCAAGACTTTAAAGGTCACCGAAACTTTATCACAAACGAAAACGTCTAAAACCCCGTTCGATACAAACCCGTACGATAGTCAAATACGCTCACACTAGTCACTTGAAATATTTTCCAATTACAAAAAACAATTTACATAAATTCTCCTCTTCATAAGTGGAACAACTGAAGAGGGTGAGACATTTGAATCAACCCCTTTTATTGCTTCACCATGAGCTGATTGCCACCAAGGCCTATGGTGAAAGACACCTTTTCCTATGTAAAGCAAGAGGGGATTGCTGATTTTTTTAGGATTGTGACACAAAGGCACAATAAATTTTTAAAAATTAAAGGGAAAGATAATGCACACTTATCAGAAAATACTGCACCCAAATTTTGCACTCATCAGCCCGGACGTTGCGCATGGGACTACTTGGATGTTCCAACATGACAAGATCCAAAAACAAAAGGCCCAAACGACCTTCTTTGGCTACCGCAGAAAAAAGTGAAGTTTGGATGGGGCCCCTCATTCTCCTGACCTCAATTCATGAGCCACTCTGGGGAGATCTCAATCGTGCAGTTCATGCAAGACAGCCCAGGAATTTATAGGAACTGCAGGCTTTTTGCTAAAAAGAATGGGCAGCTTTACCATCTGAGAAAATACAGAGCCTCATCCACAACTACCACAAAAGACTTCAAGCTGTCAGTGATGTTAGAGGGGGCAATGCACGTTATTAAAAAACTGGGTATGAAACTTTTTGATCAGGATAAATTTGGATGTTTTTGGTTGTCATTATGATTTAAAAAGAGAAAACACAGAAGTTTGATAATAAATGGCTTCACCCAACCACTAACCATGAATGGAAAAAAAGTTTTTGTGTTATCATCGATATTCTCTGAAAGAGGCCAAGAAAGCAGAAATTCTGCCGGGGTATGTAACGACCATCGTTACATTTGGAGGAAAAATAGGAAAAACAGAAAGAAAAACACAGAGGTGGCGCTCTATGGTAAAAGTACGTCTGAAGTAAAGCAATTAAGACAACAAATGGAAAAGGTGCTCACCTAGAGCTGTTGTGCGTATTACTATACACAACACTTGTACGGGCATGGGTGGCTCTAATTCGACCCCTGGGAAAATAGCAGCCGCAGTCACTCACTCCGGAGCCGCAAGCAGGCAGCGGGAGCTAACAGCAAGGATGAGGACGAAAAATATGGACCCAGTGCTCAATTCCAGAAGGAAAAAAAAAAACCCTCATGATTAGCAAGATTATGATTTTAAATAAAAGTTTTTTATTCCATTGAAATTAAAAGAGAGTTACCCATTTGGAGGAAGAAATTAGCTGCTTGGAAGCATAAGAACACCCAATCACCCACTGTGAAAGACTGGGGTGGCAGCATCATGCTGTGTGGGTTGTTTTTTGCTGCAGGAGGCAGTGTGCACTTTTCATAAATAGATGACATCATGGAAAGAAGATAATGTGGCAATACAGAAGCAACAACTAAAGACCATCAGCCAGGAAGTTTAAAGTTGTACGTAAATGGGTCTTCCAAAATGTGACAAGTGACCTTGAAAGCATACAGCCAACTGGTTACAAAATGGCTTAAGGATAACCAATCCAATTTTTCGGAATGCCATCACAAATGACCTGAATCTCAATCCGATATGAAAATGTTGGGCATAGCTGAAAAGACTGATGGAGGCAAGGCGTCATTCAAACATGGCTCAGTTACAACCAGTTCCCTGTCAGGAAGAATGGGACAAAATTCCTACCAACTACTGTGAGAAGCTTTTGGAAGGATATTCAAAACGTTTGACCCAAGTAACACAGATTAAGGGCAATGCTGCTGCCAAATACCAGTGAAATGTATGTAAAATTGTAATAAAAATGGCTTAAAAATTCTCTCTCATTATTCTGGCATTTGACGAATATAAATAATTATTAGTAATCATAATTGACCTAACACGGGTAATCATTATTCTGATTTATTTCAGATAGTAAAAAACATTCGATAGTTTCTTTTTATATCAGTGAACGAAAAAGTTAATATATATATATATATATATATATATTGTCACGGTCCCGGACGTAGAAGTGGATCCACTGGACCACCGCAAGCGGGGAATGGAATCTAAGTAGGTCCCGGTTTTCACTAGAAGCCAGCCGCAAAGCGGATGTGACTGCTGCCGGCGGGTTGTCTACCAGGTCGTTACCCCTGACGTGACTTGCTTGCGTAATGGCAGCCAAAAGTATAGCGTGTGCAGAATCGACATGGCAGCTCGTAGTTGTTACAGGCAGAAGGTAAAGACATGGCGGCAAGGTTCGTGGTCGTGGACAGGCATTAGGGTTAGAGGGCAGACCGTCAAGATGCGGTGTTCGAGGAACGGAAGCTAATGGTAACGGTACCCGGTAAATCAGACATAGCTTGAACGCCTTTTCTCATTAGGCTAAATGGCACTAAAGATCCGGCAACAAGCACCAGGAAGGGGCTGGTTTAAATAAGGTCAGTGACCGCAATAGCCAATTACCGGTACACTGGCCCTTTAAATTTTACAGAGCCGGCTGCGCGCGCCTTAGATATCGGTGTAGACGCATGCGCCGGGAGGCTGGAGCAGCAACAGGAGCGCTGCCGGGTAAGTAGAAGGGTGACAGACCGGGCCGGGTGAGCGGGCCCACCGCCCGACATGCGCGGGCGGCGGTGCCGCTCGTGCGGAGGCCGACAGATGTGCCCGTACCGGGAAGGGGTCGCGGCCCACCCGTGACAGTACAGCCCCCTTCGGCCCTCCCCCTCTTCTGGCCTGGAGGAACCTCTGAATGTGATGTTTGCGATCCAGAATTAGTTTTCCTGGCTCCCAGGACCTCTCTTCGGCCCGAACCCCTTCCAGTTTCAATGAGAAAAAAAAACCTTCCCTCTGGACCTCTTCACCCATCTAGAAATCTCTTAACCGTAAAGAACATCGGTGGCATCGGCCTCACAGAGTGTGAGGAGCAAGTACCAGAGAAAGCGTTTTTAGGATGAACCGTATTTATAATAGAAGACATGGAAGGAGATCGGGCGACCCTAATATTGAGGAAGGCGGAGCTGATGCAACTGAATTAATGCGCTTAAGTACCACTCGAAATGGCCCATGAACTGGGGACCCAGCTATAGCTGGGAAACCTTGAAACATATATAATTAGCCGACAACCACAACTTGTCACCTGGCGAGAAGATGGCGGAGGTCTTCGCTTTTTGTCGGCATTGTGCCTGGTACGAGCGGAATCCTGGAGAGAGAATGGGTGCGTCTTTTCCAGATAGCTGCAGGTCCTGGACTAGCTCATCCACAGCCAAGTGACCAGTCCGAGGGCCCAGAATGGGGAGGTGAGGGCGGGTATGTCGCCCTCTATACAATAAAGAAAGGAGCAGCTCCACAACTCCGAGTCAAATGAGTTATATGAAAACTCAGGCCCCAGGGCAACAATCCTGACCAATCATCCTGGCGCGCGGTAACAAAATGGCACAGTAGCAACCTAGGGTCTGTTTACTCCTCACCTGCCCATTGGACTGGGGGTAGTAAGCAGAAGAAAATCCAGTTTCATTTGCAGTTGGTTTGCAGGAGGGAACCGCCAGAATCTTGAGACAAATTGAATGCCCCGTCCGACACTATGTGCCGAGGGGCCCATGCAGCCGAAAAAATATGTAGAAAAAATAGACTGGCAAGGCGAGGGGCGATTACAGGCCCGCAGATGAATTAAGTGGGACATATTTGAAAACCGGTCTGTAACCAACTCCAAATCACGGTGATTACCAGAGGAAGGAGGGAGAATCCGTGATAAAATCCATTTGCCACATGGGTCCAAGGACAGCTGGTATAGGTAAGAGGAAGGAGCAGACCTGCCAGTTTGAGATGAGGAAACTTGTTCCCGGGCACAGGAAGCCCAGGACTCCACGAAACTCACGAACATCTGGGCTACCCGTCCACCATAGGATCGAGAGATGAGGGTAGCAGGACCTCCTGCACTCCCAGGGTGCCCCGCCATAACCGGGAGCAATGACCCCATGACAATATCTTCTTCCGAAGAGCTTGGACGACGTAATGTCCTTGCCCGGGAGAATATTGCGATGTAGTCAACCGTGCGGCAGATAAAGCCGTTAACTGGAGGATAATGTGCGTGGAATGGACTCCGTCCCCCAGTTCCACAGCCGAAGCACGGGAGAGAGCGTCGCCTGAAATTAACGTTCCGCAGTGGCTAAAATGGAATGAGAAAATTAAACCGGGAAAAGAAGAGAGACCAACGAGCTGGGCGTGGATTTAAGCGTTGAGGCCGTCTGGAGATATAGCAGGTTTTTATGTGTCGGTATAAATGCTGACTGGTGACGACCCCCTCCAAGAGATACCACTGGCGCCACTCTCCAGAAACCAGCTTGATGGCCAGTAAATTCCCGGTCGCCTATAAGAGTAAAGTTCCTTTCAGCAGAGGAAAAAACTTTGTAGAGAAAACACCCGCAAGTGAGGGTCTGTGCCTTTGGGTCCCTTTCTGGTAGAGAACTGCCCCCGGCCCCCACCGAGAGTCGTCCGACCTCCGTGAAAAAATGTTTGTTCTGTAATCTGGCCGCGAAGCACTGGCGCAGAGGCAGAAAGGCAGATTTTAACTTAATAAGGCTTCCTCTGCCGCTGGTGGCCAGAGTCTTGGGATGGTGCGTTATTTTGGTCAAAGCCACTATGGGAGATACCAACGAGGAGAAATGTTGTTATAAATTGCCTATATAAGTTGGCGAACCCCAGAATCTTTGTATGGCTCGGAAGACCCCACGTGGCGCGCACTGTAAAACGGCAGACAACTTAGCGGGTCCCAATCTGCAGGCACCCTTGTCGAAATAGATGTAGCCGATGAATGGTAGGCTCTGCTGATGAAACAGCACATCTCAAGTTTGGCATAGAGGGCGGGTTGACCCTAGACATCTGAGGACTTGTCGTACGTGAACTTGATGGGACCTCAAGGTCGGGAGAACAACCAGAAGTCCTCTAGATACACAACCACCACATTTACAATGAGGTCCCTGAAGATGATCATTGCACGAAATTCTTTAAGACGGCCGGGGCTCATTGCAGCAACCCGAATGGCATTACCAGGTACTTCGAAGTGCCCGTCGCTGGTGTTGAAAGCGTCCATCCATTCATCGCCCTCACAGTATCCGTAGAGTTATAGCCCCTCGCAGTCCAGTTTAGGAAAGATCTTGGCACCTCGAGCCGTCAAATGCTCAAAAAGCTCCGTGATCAGGCAGTGATAGCGTTCTTACCGTGATCTTGTTGAGGCATCTAAAGTCTATGCAAGGACGTAGAGTACCGTCCATCTTTAGCCACTAAAAAGAACCGCACTAGCATGGAGAGGAGTGACTTCGGATGAACTCCCTTCTGGAGATCTCCTTTATAATAGTGTATGACATAGCCAAGGTCTCAGGTAAACGACAGTGGGGTAAACCTGCACATGGAGGGATACTTTCCAGGCAGAAGATCAATATGAACATCATGATGGGCGATGGGGCGCAACATCTCAGCATGCTTCTCTGAGAAGACGTCTGCAAAAGCTATATTTTGGGGGGTTAAAAAAATGGTGAGGAATGCCCGTCAGAAGACCTTAGACACCAGGAGAGCGGTAAGCATACCGGACGAGGTGGCCACCAAACAGCGTGACTGCACTCCCGAACCCAACTCTAGAGACCTCAGCCCGTTCTGCCAGACGGAGCACGGGAGCCTGGCGGTGCAGCCACAGGAGCCCAGGAGAAATGGACGAGAGGAACGGGGTAGTACGTAGAAACGCAAGTCACTCCTTGTGCAGTACCCCTACTTGTAGGACCAGAGACTCAGCCGGACCAAATTGGATCCTTGAGAAATCTCACCACTGACGAGAGGAGATTAAGTATGGTGCTTCTCCATGTGGATCACAGGGAGATTATGCTGGGACACCAGGGTAGCGTCCAAGAAAATTTCCATCTGACCCAGAGTCCCGGAAAGCAGTAGCCATGAAACTGGACCAGGCCCAGAGGCTGACCGATACGGGCAAAGGTCCAGGCTAGAGAGGGCTTGCTCTCACCTAGGGATGCCTCCTCCTACGCTACCCAAGGTGCGCCCGTTTCCCGACGCAGAGGGGCACAGTGGACAGATCAGCGGAAATGTCTGCACAGGCCACATTTACAGACAAAGTTCTCCGCACGTCTTCTGGTTAGCTCCGTTGTAGACATCGAGGGCTCTATCCACTTCCCATGGCTTCCTCGTTTCTGCAGGTGGAGAGGGCAACTGAGGCCGGCCTTGAAAAACTGGAGCCAGACGAGGGAGACGGCGGGTCTAGCCTGTTCCCATTCCTGCCGGAGTCTCATGGCTTCCGAGAAACGGATGTCCAATTCCGAGTGGCCAGGGAGATAAGTTCCCTCAAGGAATACGGGAGATCCCGGGCAGATAGGCATCCTTGATTCGGCTGTAGAGGCCCTTCTTGAAGGTGGCAGTCAATGCCGCTTCATTCGAAGATAACTCGTCAGAGCCAAAAGTTCGGAAACGTACGGCAATAGCGCCTACAGAAGAGTCCCCTTGGCGCAGGTTTAAACAGGTCGGTCTCGAGCAGAAGAAGCCCGGGACGTTCCTCGAATACACTCCTGAACTCGGTGAGAATGTAGCCAGGTTTGGCTGAGACGATCGTCCCTGTAACAGAGGGGGGGGTAGCCCAGGCCCAGGGCTTTCTCCCGCAGAGAAGGCCTGAGCACGTAACGCCACCTTAGACCGTTCGTTAGGAATTTGGTTGCCCTTAATTCGATATGCAGGGAGCATTGGGGTGATACAGCCCCTGCAGGCCTTGGAGTCCCCATCGAAATTGGACGGCAATAGACAGACGAGACTTGGACCAGGTTCGGAAGCCGGACCCGGAGGAAACAGCAGGAGCGGGTGGCTGCTGCTGAGCGTGACCAGGAACTGCGCAATCATGGCGGATTAGAATGCTGATTTGTCTTGGGCTTGCTTGAGCGATCCTGTTGTGACTGCAGAGGCACAATGCGTTGAGGTCAGCGCGAAGCATAGGCACCCTTGGCGGGATCCATTGGCCGGATCTTACAGTCACGGTACCCGGACGAGTAAAGTGGATCCACAGGACCACCGGCAAGCGATGGTGTAAGCCACTACCAGGGAACGGAATCTAAGTAGGTTCCCGTTTTTCCACCAGAGCCCGCCGCAAAGCGGAATGGACTTGCCTGCGGCGGGAGTCTACCGGTCGTTACCCCTGACATGAACTGCTTGCGTGGCAGCCAAAGTGTAATCTGGGTGGGTGCAAAATCGTCTATCTAAGGCAGGCTCGTAGTCGTGGACAGGCAGAAGGTCAGGACAGGCAGCAATGGTGCGTGTCATGGACATGCAGTAGGTCATCAGGCAGGCGGCAAGATTCTTGGTCGAGGAACGAAGCTAAGGTAAGTACAACTAAATAAGAACAAGGCTTGGTACGCTTTCCTCAGTAGGCTAAATTGGCACTAAAGAATCCGTCAACAAGCACATGAAGGCCGTTTTATATAATGGCAGTAGACCGACAATAGCCAATTACCGTTAACAACGGCCCTTTAAATTTTTACAGAGCCCGGCCGCGCAATGCGCGCCTAAGAGATCGGGATCGCAGTGCGCCCGGAGCTGAGCAGCAACAGGAGCGCGGCCGGGTAAGTAGGAGGGTGACTGGCCGGCCGGGTGAGCGTGCCCACCGCCCGACAAGCAGGCGGCAGTGCCGCTCGTGCCATATATAATACTGAAAATATTATACTCTAATACCTCCCTACCTGGTAGATGCAATAAACTCAACAAGCGCAACAACCTTAGTCAAGGTTCATAGAAAGAGGGTCCTATTCAGAAATCCTGATGTATCCTCCGGATTCCTCTGCTGTAATTGCGCATCCAGACTTAATGGTTGTTTCCTCTATAAAAAATGGGGAGTATTCTTTCCTTGATAAACCCTATCCAAACTGACCCTGTACAGGGCCCTCAACCCACATAAATTGACCATGCTAACACCCTGCTATTACCCAGTTTATTTTTTTATAGGGGAAACTACCATTAAGTCTGGATGCACAATTATATCCAAGTAATCTGGAGGATACTTCTGGGTTTCTGAATAGGACCTTCTTTCCATTGGACCTTGACTGTGTTTGGTAAGTTTGTCTTGACCCTTTTTACTACATCTACCAGGTATGGAGGTTTTAGAGAGTCATTTTTTAACTGAACATATCAAAGGTTATGTTTTATATATTTTCTACATATTGTTGTGGCCAGCGGAAGAAGATTTTCTCATGGTAATGATTTGTTAGGCTTGTACACGCTTGAAAATGCTATACTTTTTGTATAAGCAATGCAAAAATAGTACAACACTGTCTTGTTCATTCAAATTCCACTGACACGATAATTACAGCATTTTCAGTATCAACAGGTCTGACGGTCTGTAAACATTGAAGAGGTTGAAGCTCTAAACTGGCCAAACCCTGTAATCTGTGTCAGGGGGCTAGGGGCGGCCAAATTTTGGTTTTACTTAATGATAGGCCATTGAGCTTCAAATGGCGGGGTTAAAACCTCTTTTAAAAGTGCTTTTAATGTAATTTTTTCAGTTTTTTCACATTCAGATTAAAGGGTTTGTGATTTGCTGAATAAAAAATATGCCTGGTAAATAGTTATTAAATTTGGAAAATTTTCATTGCATACTAGCAAATTTTTTTTTGATCTTCATTTTGGGTTTTTAAACAATATTTGGCAATTATCGGTTCATACCCCTTTTTTAATCACTGTCATAGCTGTACACTGATTATTTAATCTGTATAGAAACAAAGAACTGACTGCGAAGCTAGAATATTATGGTTGGACATGATTTAACCAAGTTCTGTCTGGATGTTTTTTTTTTTTTGCTCTTTAATGGCAGCTAATTAGCAAAACAGGGGAAAAATAACTCCATTAACATCCTGTGCTTCAGTGACTCCACAATTCTTCATATCTGAAGACAGGCCTGCAAATTAAAATGTGAATGTTAAGTACTCTTCAATTGCTTGGGAAGGACCCAAGTAGCCAGCACACTGTGTCCCTGCTTGAAGTTTGCAAGGTCTATGGCTTTGACACGTACACTGCCAGTGGGAGGGGTGCATTTGAATGATACAGTCTGAAATACAAAATGCTGTAGTTAAAGAGAAAAACTGTCTCAATAAAGATGAAAGGAAGCATAGTTCTGATTAAAAGGGACCTTTTCTCAATGAGAATACAAAAATATTGTGTATGTGTGTGTATATTTTCTACAGATAAATTGCACCTGAATGCAAAGGAGCTGTGCTGGTTAAAATTCTAGAAGGGGTGTGGGGGGATTAAACTAGGGATGAGAATGGAGGACAATCTAGAAATTGCACGGGTGATAGGGGTGAGAGAGGCAGACATACGGTGGGGGAGAAGTGAACGTGAGGGTGAACCCCCGACCATGGATTGGAATTCAAATGCATAAAAAACCTAGAAAACATACAGGCCCAAAATTTTAAGTAATCCCATGCCATCTACTTTAAGTGTAAAACGGAAGGGAAATTTTAAAATGTCTGTTTTTACAAATTTCAGAAGCTAGCAACAAAAAGAGGGAGCTTAAGGTCCATTTTAGGAACAGATTATTGGTTGGTGTTATGAGAATGGTGGAATCCCCACATGATTGGGGGTTTTTTTAACCTTTTAGGGTTTTTATACTATTTGGAAGGACGGGCAAAAAAAGGGAAAAAAAAGAGGAGTTTGTCTGTAAGAATGATATGGAAAAAAAGGTGTGGGAAAAGACAATAGGATGTGAAGATGGTGTAGAAACCTTGTGGGTGGAAATACAAGGGGGAGTTAACACAGAAAAAAAATATTTTTTTTCACTCTATAGAAAACCCAAAAACACTGAGGAGGGGTAGAGGATCACTTTATGAACGTGGGTAGCCCAAAAAGGGGGACAGTGGGGATAATGGGGCGACTTTTTCCAATATTGACCAGGTTCTGCTTCAACTGCAAAGGGGAGAAAGTTTCCTTAATCGTTTGTAAGACAGTTTTATTGGCCAGTTTGTGGAAGATCCCACTAGGAGTGATGCTGTATTGGATCTGGTAATTTCTAACACATTTGTTGGAGCAGTCACTGTTTCTGAAAACCTTGGTAACAGCGGCCACAATATAATTACTTTTAACCTAACCTGGAAAAACAATCACAAACCAGAAGGGCAAAAACATTTAATTTTAAAAAATTCAGTTTCCCCTTACTGAGGGCCACACTACAGGAGAGACTGGGAACAGCGATTATTAAAATATTATACAGAAGTCAAATGAGAGGGCTTTAAATATACTTTTGGGAATTATATAGCAAAATGTATTCCTATAGGTAACAAGTATAGGTGATTAACATTTAATCCAGCGTGGCTTCTACCCAGGGCCGGGACGATGGGTAGGTGAAATTAGGCTACCACCTAGCGCACCATTTCATTCTGGGCAGAAAAGGGGGTACAAAGAGGTATGGAATGGGCTGAATTTCTCATTGGGGAGGTGCATTTTCCATAGGGGGGGCACTATATGCCTTATTTGTTAGGGCACTAGAATACCTTGTCCCATTCCTGCTTCTACCTTCAGTTTAAAGGACAATAATAAAGGCATTTAGAAAATATAAGTCAGAGGGGTCAGCATTAGCCTTTGAAGATTACAAAGAGCTTAATAAAATCTGTAAAAAGTTGATCAAATCAGATAAAATACAAAATGAAAGGCAGGTGGCCAAGGAGAGCAAAACAAACCACAAGAAATGTTTTAAACATATAAATGCCAAAAAAACAAAGTCAGAGCATTTAGGACCCTTAAATAACAGTAATGGGGAGCTGGTGACTGAGGATCAGGAGCTACTAAACTAGGTTCTTCATCTCTGTAAATACAAACAAGGAGAAAGTAGTAGATGGGGGCGGTGCCAGAGCTGAGGGGGGTGGTGTCAGTACGGACGTTGGTTGTACCAGTACCGTTAATACATAAACTGATATAATAAATTAGCTGAGTGTAGAAATGGTCCAAGCCAAGTTAAATAAACTCAGTGTGAACAAGGCACCATGCTCAGATCGTTTACACCCAAGAGTTCTTAAAGAGCTTAGCTCAGTTATTTTTGTGTCCTTGTACATGATATTTAGAGATTCTTTGGTGACAAGTACAGTGCCAGGAGACTGGTGCAAGGCAAATGTAGTTACCATCTTCAAAAAGGGCTCCAGGTTTTGCCCAGGTAATTATAGACCACTAAGTTTAACATCTATTGTGGGAAAACTGTTTAAGGAACTCATGAGGGACTATATATAGAAATATGTGGCTAATTATAATATTATACAGTATCTAACAAAAGTGAGTACACCACTCACATTTTTGTGAATATTGTATTTTTTCACAGGACAACACTAAAAATATGACACTTTAAAACAATATAAAGTAGGCAGAATACAGCTTGTGTAACAGTGTAAATTTTCAAAATAGACATACGAGTGCTGCCAGTATTGCTGCAGAGGTTACTGCGGTGGGGGTTCAGCCTGTCAGTGCTCAGATCATATGCCGCACACCGCATCAAATTGGTCTCCATGGCTGTCGTCCCAGAAGGAAGACACTTCTAAAGATGATACACTAGAAAACCTGCAAACAGTTTGCTGAAGACAAATAGACATGGATTACTGAAACCATTTCCTGTGGTCTGATGAGACCAAGATAAACTTATTCGGTTCAGATGGTGTCAAGCTTGTGTGGTGGCAACCAGGAGGAGTACAAAGACAGGTGTATTTTCCCTATAGTCAAGCATGATGGTGGGAGTGTCATAGTTTGGGGCTACATGAATGTTGCCAGTTGTGGGGAGCTACAATTCATTGAGGTAACCATGAATGCCAACATGGACTGTGACAAACTCAAGCAGATCATGATCCCCATGATAACCACCCCATGATAATCACCCCAAACACACTTAGAAGATGACCTCTGCCTTTCTAAAGAAAATGAGGATACAAGTGCTAGACTGGCCAAGCATGTCTACAGACCTAAACCCGTGAGGCATCCTCAAAATGAAGGTGGAGGAGTGCAAGCTCTCTGAAACTACTATTGGCGTAGAATGGGACACATTTATAAAGTGCTGTGAGACACTTTCATACATATTGTCATATCAAAAACAAGTTGGCAAGTTGGCGACAGGTTCATACATGTCCATCTAAGTGTTGTTTTTGGTAAGTTGTATATTAATAGAACAAGCAGTGGAGCAGCGTTAGGTCTCCAATTGTAATGGTGGAAGTCAGATATGTGGATCCTCTGACCACCATGAGCGATGGAGTAGCAGACCATGCCAGTGAGCGGAGTCTAAGGGAGAGAACAAGCAGAGGTGATGGATCAAGGCAGGTGCCACCGTAGAATGTAGCAGAGTCCCAGACAGGCAATGGACAGGCGTAGTGGCAGGTATCAGTAGTACAGGTAACACAGGGAGCTCTGGAACCAGGACATCAGTAAAGCAGATAACAGGAACCAGAACAGCAAACAGAGGTCAGGAGTAATGTGGAAACATCAACAAACTGACACCAGAGAAGAGGAAGGAACTTGCTTAAGTCCCAGGTGGTCAAAGGTAATTGGCCAGGTAATTGGTGTACTGTCTCTTTACATTTTGATGAACGCACCTTAGGAAGGACGCATGCGTGCACATGACACGGCAGGAGGGAGAACAGGGGAGTACACAGAGGCAGTGGGTTATTAGGACACAGGAGAGACACAGCCATGTCAGTGGTCCAGAGAGGAACTGTTGCATGGACTGCGACAGTACTCCTCCCCCTTAAACTCCTCGTCCTCCACGCCGACCTCTTCGAGGAACAACGGAACAAAAACAAGATTGTTTTCTTGACTATGGGGGTCCACAGCGGGAACAGAGGTTTGTCGGCTGTGTTTTGCCAACTATTTTAAGGAGTCGGATACAGCTTTAAAAAAGGCAATTAATTTTATTATAATAATTCAATTATTACAAAAGAAGATAGTGTGATATTGCATACAGTTTTGCATAATATAGATAACAAAGGCAAAGCACACATAATATGGATTACAAAGGCAAAAAATGCATAATATAGATTACAAATACTTACATTGCACATTATACAGGAAAGATTTCACCAGGAATGAAACTTCATCTATCCAGAACATTAGTTGTGAGAAGCAGGACAGCAAGGATGGAGAGATTCCTGGGATCCATACTGTGGCAGACGGGTGTACCCCTATAACCCACAGGTCATCAGGCTTCTGACCTCGCAGCACTCTTCACCAATCTATATATTAAAAAAAAAGGCTTTTCGCAAAACCCAAATGTTACCGAGCTCTAACAGGTTTAATTTGTCCGGTGTAGTAGTCCTCTTCTAAGTGTCCAGCTCTTCAGATGTCAATCAACACCGAACAAATACCTCACCGGATGAAACATGCCAAAAGCTACTGGTACGATAAGTTCTCCCTAAACATTGCTAGGTAGTGGTATAAACATGAGTTTTTCTCACTAAACATAAAGCTATGTAACTAAGTGGTAAACATAACTCGTTCTCACTAACCGTTGATTAGATAACCAGGTGCTGGGAAACTTACAGACAATACTATCTAATGCAAGCTAAAACTGTTCTTAAAGGGGCCCTACCAATATGGATTCCCGACGGCTATGAACATTTTTGCATTACAGGCTATGGGAGAGGTTTTCGGGATTGCACCAAATGGGCAGGCTTGAAGCAGTGTGAGTGGCATAGCTGGCCCTAATGGATAACCTCATCCATTTCCCAATCCAACACTGGAGTATGCAGCTGTAACCACGGGAGACCCAGGAGAACTGTAGCAGAGGAACAAGGCAGAATGTAGAATGAAATCTTCTACTTGTAGGACCTCCAACCCTGTAGAGACAGTGCCTTGGTACGGAACAGAACAGGTTTATTTAGAATTTCCCCATTGATGGAGGAGAAACACAGAGGCTAGAAGAGAAACCACAGACACTGGAACAATAAGTGGTTGTTGGCTGCTTGGACACACAAGCTTGAGAAGGAAGAGAAGGCACTGAAAAGGACATACAAGTTGCAGAATTGGGAACTGCATGGTCTCTGGATTTTGTGGCAGCACGAAATTTGAAACTCCCACCAATGAAACAGGGTTTGAAGATCTTGAAGGCAGGAGTGGACTTGGAAGTCTTACGTGCAAGACCAGATCCTAAAAAAAACTTCTGGTGCAGAAACGGGTTTATCATGGATCTTGGAACGACTGAAAACAAAATATTCAGAAGAGACGAAGGTCTCTTGAAGTCCACTTTATATCATAATACCCTAAATCTATTTTGTTGACACAGGTTTTCAGTCGCCAAGCCGGGGTCCCCACCCCACTACTGCATTCAGTAGTATGTGGCTCAAATTACATCGCTTTAAATTTCAGAAAATCATTTTAATAAGGTAGCTTATTATTTTCAAAGCACCAAAGATTCTTAATATTTTTTTTTTGTACATGACCTGTATAAGAGTCCTTTCCATCTGTCTATGCATGTGATTATTTGTCATAGCGTCCTTATCCAGGTAACGCCTCCAGTCGGTGTATTCACCCTCTTATTTAGGCAGAGCTCACATTATGTCCTCATATCAAGTTGTGTAGATGGCTGCAATGTTTCGGGGAATGCCACCTTTGTCAGAGGCCAGTAGTAATCAAGAAAGCATGCTCAAAGGAAAATACTTTCTGTAGGAGCCGATCAAGCAGTTAGCCCATGACCAAAGTATTTAGCGAGTCAATGGAAGTCAGCATGGATCTATGGCCTGAGTATACTGTTGTAGTGCTAGGGTCTGCTGCACTAACCTCAAGCCCTCTCAGTCCTGGTTCTTCTGTGACCCCTGGTTCTTGTTCCTGTGACTCTAGCTTCCTGTTTCTTGCCTAGTTCCTGTGGCTCGCCCACATGGCCTTGCCTTTGCCTAGCCCAAGGACTTCCTGCCAAGTTCCTGGTACATGTTTGTATTCCTCTGATGATCCTAAAGATCATGCTGTGTCCCACTGGATATCCTCCCAATCAGGCAGTGTCGCTTCGAGAGATCCTCCTGGTCGTGCCCTGTTCCGATTGAGTTCCTCCTGGTTGTGCCATGTTCCTTTGGAGATCCTCATGGTTGGTGCTGGGCCCCTCTGTCGTTCCTCCTGGTTGGTGATGTGTCCCCCTGGAGATCTTCCTGGTCATGTCATGTTCCTCTGGAGTTACTCCTGGTTGTTCAGTGTTCCTCTGGAGATCTTCCTGGTTATGCTGTGTCCCTCTGGAGATCCTCCTGCTCATACCATGTTCCTCTGGAGTTTCTCCAGGTTGTGCACTGTTCCTCTGGAGATCTTCCTGGTTATGCTGTGTCCCTCTGGAGATCCTCCTGCTCACCCCATGTTCCCTGGATTTACTCCGGGTTGTGCGGGTTTTCCCTTGGAGATTTCCTGGCTGCTGTGCCCCTCGGGAGTTCCCTAGTTGGTTCCGGCCCGGGGTTCTTCGGGCTCGTGTATACCCCTTGGAGACCCCCTTGGTCAGTGCAGCGTTCCTCTGCAGTTCCTCTATTTGGGCCTGTTCCTCCATTACCCCCGGTTGGTGTCCATGTTTTTGGGGTTCCCCCTGGCCGGGTGCGCTTTCCCTCTGCGTCCCCCCTTGTGGTGTCTGTGTACTTCTGGAGATCTTCCTGGTCGGTGGCAAAAAATAGTGGTATTTTAAAAATTTTTTGGGTTTAAAACCCCGTGAAATGAAGCAATAACATGAACAATCTGGACATCAAGTGCATGACAAAGTAGATAAGGAGACAGAAAAAACAAAGTGGCCCTCCCCTGTGTGTAAATGTTAAAAACAAAAATTGTAACTTAAGTGTGAGATATTTCACTCACCTTAAGAGGTTGTGCAGACACAGAGGGCACAACACTTGGCACTGGGATCATGTTGGGGAATGTCAAAAGTAATTCAAAGGCAAAAATCTTACTGCGCCGCTCACATCCACATAGAATATCCAAAATCACCACATCTTGCAGATAGGAGACATAACTTAATTTTTTTTTTAATTAAAATAAACTAAAGGGAATAAAAGTAGATTTTTGGCCTGATCGAAAATATGGGGCTTTTTCTCTGTGGGAGTGAGTCCAAAGTAAGATTTGTGCCTTTCAATATCTTGCATGCAAAAGTGTATAGAGTTGTGCCCCTTATTTGGACTAGGGGAAAATGTTTGCAAGTGTGTATGTAATGGTAGTGTAGAAAACAGAGGGGATTAAACGGTACTATAGACTGTATCCCTGTTTTAGTGGGGTACCAAGGGGTAAGTATTGGGCCCTATTCTCTTTTTAAAATATTCATAATGATCTTACACTGGATTGCCCCTGAATATCAAACTGGCAGTTTATACTAAGTTCTGTAAAATAATCAACACAAAGAAGTCAATGTTTTTTACAAAAGGGGTCGGATAAGTTGGAAGCCTGGGCAGAGAAGTGGCAGATGGGGGTTTTCGCAGAAAAAAATGCAAGGGTTTTGCAATGGGAAGGAAAAAATTCATTCCATGTTACTTTTTTAAAAGGAAAAAAAAAAATGGTTAAAAGTGCATGGAGGGAATCCTAGTGAACAGTAAACTTAATTGTAGCAGCCAGTGGCAGGCAGCAGCTGCCAAGGCAAAGAGGATTATGGGGTGTATTAAAAGGGGCATAGATGAACACAATGAGACCGTCATTCTCCCATTATACAAGTCACTAGTTAGACCACACATGGAATATTATGTACAGTTTTGGGCACCAGTTCACAGGAAAGACATTGTAGAGCTTGAACAGGTTCAAAGACGGGCAACAAAAATAATAAACGGACTAGGTGGACTGCAATACCCAGAAAGATTAGCAAGTTTAGGGTTATTAGTTTAGAGAAAAGACTTTGGGGGGACATAATAAATATCTATAAATATATCAAAGGTCAATATAGAGATCTCTCCCAAGATCTATTTATACCCAAGACTGTATGGAGAACAAGGGGAATTTTCCCTTACGTCTAGAAGAAAGAAAATTTCTACATAAACATAGAAAGGGATTCTTTACTGTAAGAGCAGTGAGACTGTGGAACTCGCTGCCAGAGGAACTTGTCATGATGAATTCATTAACAGAGTTCAAAATGGGTCTGGATGCATTTCTAGAATGCAATAATATAACAAATTATAGTGACTAGGATTCTGAAGAAGGGCCGTTGATCCAGGGATTTATTCTGATTGTCAGATTGGAGTCAGAAAGGAATTTTTTTCCCTGAAATGAGAACAATTGGCTTCTACCTCATGGGGTTTTTTGCTTTTCTCTGGATCAATACTATAGCACAATAAGTTGAACTTAATGAACGTCTGTCTTTTTTTCTGCCTTACAAACTATGACTATTTTATGTTAATAAATTAATTTTTTAAGTTACACCCCGTATCTGCAAGATGTGGTGATGTCAGATACTCTATGTGGATGTGAGAGCTGCATTAAGATTTTTTAATTACTTTGTTCATGAAAAAAATGCCTGATTGCTACAGTGCAGTCAAATTCTAAGTTTAGCTTAGTAACCTTCATACAATTATTAGTCCTGAATAAACCCTTTTCACTACTATGTTGTTTTTTTGGGGGGTTTTCTTAACAAGTGAGATACCCTCTGCTCCCGTTTTTTTATTAGCACAATGTTCCCTAAGGCTATGTTCACACGGCTTAACTGCGGGACGTAATTACGCCCCGCAATTACGCTGTGTGGACGGGGGCGGGAGCGGGGAAGTGAGCGGGGGGCCGGCACTTCGCCGGCCCATTGACTTGCATTACCAGGGGCGCGTATACGCCGCTGGTAATTCACATGTCACTTATCTTCCCGCCGGATTCATCGAGCGGTGAGAGGAGGACGTAATCCATAGTTCTCTATGAGAACTGTGGATTACTGTAATGAATGGGCCGTTTTTAGCCCGTAATTTGCGCACTTCGGCGCGTAATTACGGACCGAAATACGGCCCATTTTAAGCAGTGTGAACATGGCCTAAAGGTGTGGCGGTGTTCCCATGCAATAGAGGCATGTGGCTGCTGTATAAGCTCTCCTAAGGTCAGAAAAAACATAGATAATTTTTCCCACATAGATTCTAAAAATGTGATTTGGGTTTGGGATGTCCCGAATTCTGAATATTTTAAGTTCATCCAAAATGTTTTCAAACCAAAGAGAGGTATGCTCACTAATACTCCAAGTACTTTAACACTACCACTTTTTTTTTATAACATTAGAGCACTGCTGCTGTTTCTTTCTATCTATATTTTTAAATTGATTATATTAACTAGCTCCAGATGATTTTTTTCATATTTTACTACCTTAGTATATCAAATAAAACGTTTTACCATACATTGGAGAACCCATATAGTAGTGCTACAAAGCAGAAAACCATCAAATACTTGTTCCCTGCAAGAAGGAACAATGTTCTTGTACCTCAGTGGTCCCCCTCAGCTTTTGGGCCCCATAGCAGTTACTATCGCTGCTATGGCTGTAGCTATGCCCATGAACACATCTTCTTTATGTAGAACTGCAGGACTCGGGAACTGGTGAATTGAACACCCATTACTGCAACTATAATCTACATAGATCTATTGAAAATACATACAAATGCTATATTCTAATAAACTACAAATCTTACAATAACAAATGGTCACAACTGGAGAAGACACAGTCCATTTCAGTACAAAGTGGAAAATAATAAAATGGGTTTTCTGAAGGAGAATGTAGTAAAATTGTGAAAAGACAGCTATTAATACCTTAATATGTTACCTTACTTAACTGTCATTCCCAATCCCTCAGTGTGCTTGCGTGTGTCCACATAGACCACAGCTCTGTAGCAAATTGTAAGTTTCCAAAGCCACCCCAAGATGTGTCATGGGAGCCAGTTATAGCAACTGTTGGCATCATTTGAGAAATATCAGTGCAATTCAGTACTAAACATTATATATAATAGTACATTATGTTAGTGGCACTCTGTGCAGCAAACCAGAATAAACAGATTTTAAATTGTTTAGACTGTATGCAACTTCCATTTCAGTCAGCCAAAGACAAAATAACATACAGAGGTCCCTTACCGTACAATTTTGATTCCGTTCTGGGGCGGCCATTGTACGTTGAAATCCTTGTATGTTTAAACCATAACCCTGTGGAAAACTGGTAATTGGTTCCGAAGAGCCTGAAATGTCAACATAAAATAGAAAAACACGAAAAGTGAAGAAAAATAAACAGAAAAAATAATACAGATAAAGCAATTCCTCACTTTTAACAGTCAAAGAACTACTGGAAACAAGTTAATCACAAGAACTTGGATCCAGAGTGACCCTCTTTGAATTGAGCAGCGATTGAATACACGCACAACATTCAAGCTCAGGCCCGGATTGAGAACCTGCCCGACCGGCACACATGTGGGCCGCAAGCACTTATAGCAGTGCCGCCGGGGAGTGAAGCAGCCGCCGCGACGGGCTGCTAAGGCAGTGCTGCGTGTGGTTATTGGGACATAGAAACAAGTCCCAGCAGCATTTTTTTTTCGGCTGCGGCCATACAAGGGCTGACGGCCGCGCCGCGATCAGCTGAGGGGGCCCCCCAATTTAAGCGGGGGTTTTTAAATGCAAGTTTGTGAATATACAGGTTGGCTGCGGCCATACAGGGGCCGGGCCCCCGCGCCACTATGAGGGCGCAGTGAAACCGGGGGTGCTCCGCAGCGGCCGCAGTAGTCTGTGCTGGCTGCCGGCCTGCGTAGGGTTAACAGCCAGGAGGCGGGCCCCCCAAGAGGTGCCGCAGGGGGGGGAACAGTGGAGGCGCCAAGCTCCACAGTGAGCAATGAGCGTTCATGGTCACCTCCCCGTCCTGCAGCCCATGTGACGTCCTCTGCTCCTGGGACCCGGGTCCTGCATGAGTATTATTATTATTTTTTTTTTTAAAACTAATAACTGGCCCGGGCCCTCCCTGGCAAAATTAACGGCCCCCTGCTGGTTAAAACTGGCCCGGCCCTGTCTGGCTAAAAACTGTCCCGGCCCCTCCCGGCTAATAACGGGCCCCTATGGCTAAAAAATTGTCGCAGTTGGCTAAAAAACTGCCTGCCGGGAAATTTTTATGTCCTGGCCCTGCCTGGCTAAAAAATGTCCCTGCCTTGCCTGGCTAATAATGGCCTGCCGGGGCTAATAATGGCCCGTCCCTGCCTGGCTAATAAGTCCTCCCCTGCCTGGCTAATAACGGCCTGCCTGGCTAATAAATGCCCCGTCGGTAATAACTTCCCTGGCCCTGTGGCTAATAAGGGCCCCTGCCTGGCAAATAAACTGGCCCGTCCCTCCCTGGCTAATAACTGGCCCTTGGGGCCCTGCCTGGCTAAAAAACTGCTTGGCCTCCCTGGCTAAAAAACGGCCCCCTGCTGGCTAATAACTGTCCCTCCCCCTTGCCTGGCTAATAACTGTCTCTGGCCCTGCCTGGCTAATAAGGGCCCCTGCCTGGCTAATAACGGGGCCCTGCCTGGCTAAAAACTGGCCTGGCCCTGCCTGGCTAATAACTGGCCCCCCCTGGCATAACTGTCCCTGCCCCTGTGGTAATAATGTCCTGGCCACCTGGTAAAAACTGGCCCTGTGGCAAAAAAACTGCCCTGTCCTTGCCTGGCAAAAAAACTGGCCCTGTGGTTAATAGGGGCCCCTGACTGGCTAAAAAAAATGCCCCTGGCCCTGCTTGGTATTTGTCCCCCCCGGGCCTGGTTAATAAGGGGCCCTCCTGGCTATAACGTCCCTGTTTGCTGGCGAATAACTGCCCCTGGCACTGCCTGGTTATAACGGGCCCTCCCTGGAAATAACTGTCCCTGCCCCTGCCTGGCTATAACTGGCCCTGCCTGGCTAAAACTGTCCCTGGCCCTCCCTGGCTAATAAGGGCCCTGTCCCTCCCTGGCTAGTAAGGGCCCTGTCCCTGCCTGGCTAAAAAATGGCCGGGGCCATCCCTGGTAAAACTGCCCCTGTCCCTCTGGCTAGTAACTGGCCCTGTCCCTGCTGGTATTTCTGTCCCTGCCCCTCCCTGGCTAGTATTTGGCCGGGCCCCTCCCTGGTAGAAAATTGGGACCCTGTCGCTGCCTGGTAGTAACGGCCCTGGGGGCTGTAATGGCCCTGCCCCCTGCCTGGCTAGAAAACTGGCCCTGTCCCTCCCTGGCTAATCATGTCCCTCCCCCTGCCTGGCAAAATAATGGCCGCCCCTGCTGACTGAAAACTGGCCTGTCCCTGCCGGGCTAGTAACTGGCCCTGTCCCTCCCCTGGATAGTAAGGGCCCTCCCCCTCCCTGGCAAAATAATGGGCCCTCCCTGGCTGAAAACGGGCCCCGGGCCCCTGCCTGGTATAATGTCCCTGTCCCCCCTGGCTAGTAACTGTCCCTGTCCCTGTTGGCTAGTAAGTCCCTGCCTGCCTGGTTTGTAACTGGCCCCTCCCTGCCTGGCTAAAAAAATGGCCTGCCTGGATATTAACTGCCCTGCTTGGCTAGAAAACTGGCCCTGTCCCTCCCTGGCTAATAAATGGCCCTCCCGGGGAAAAATAATGGCCCGGCCCTGCCTGGCTAGTAACTGTCCTGCCCCTTTGCCTGGTTTAACTGGCCCTCTCCCGCCGCTAGTAATGTCCCTGTCTGGCTGTAACTGGCCCTGCCCTGCCTGGCTAGAAAACGGCCCTGTAGGCTAGAAAACTGGCCCTTTTGGCCTCCCTGGTTTGAACTGGCCCCTGTCCCCTCCCGGCTAAAAACTGCCCCTGTCGCTGCGGGCTAGTAACGGGCCCTGCTGGCTTTTAAAACTGACCCTGTCTCTGCATGGCTAAAAAAAACTGCCCCTGTCCCTGCCTGGCTGAAACTGTCCCTGTCCTGCCGGGTTTTAAAAACGGCCCTGCCCCTCCCTGGCTGAAAACTGGCCCTGCCCTGTCTGGCTATTTAAGGGCCCCTGTCCCTGCCGGGTAGTAATGGGCCGGGCCCGCTTTGGCTAGAAAACGGGCCCTGTCACTGCTGGTAAAACTGGCCTGTCCCGTCTGGTAGTAATGGCCCTGCCTGGTAAAAACTGGCCTGTTACCTACCAAATTAAGGGGGAGGCCCTGTCTCCCAAACCTAATGGGGTCTTCATGCTTTTGGGGTACAATTACTTGTGGGGCACCAGGGGGGGCACTATTACTTTTGGGGCTCTATGGATGGGAGTTTGTACAGAGGGGATTGATGGAAATGGGGAAAAAGGTTAAAAAATGTATTTGTGGTAAATTCAAAGGGACAAAGGATATGGGGTTTGGGCCCAGAAAGGAAAAGAAAAGGAGAAGAACAACTTCCCATCAGAGATGATTTCCCCTGTGGTCCCTGCTGTCAGGGGTCTTTTTTCCTTCTTGTTGAGTCGTGCTTATTCATGTGATGTGCCCTGATAATGGTGATGTGATTGGTGGGTTGTAGGTTATGTTGGTGTTATGTGTGTCAGTTTGGGTTTTGCCCCTGATAGTACAGCAAGTGCACACCTGACTCTGTGACGAGGGGTTTCTCTGCACCAATGTTTCTTTCTTGCTTGTGTTTAGGGAGCTCTCACACAGAGCGGTGTTTTTTTTGTGCAGAAATGTTCAGCATTAACTACTCTGCCTTTCTGCACAAAAACGCACCAAAAATGCTCTGTGTAAAACACCTTTATAGTGTAGTTTATTTTAGAAAGTGGCGAGATGCGATAACAAGGGGAATTTTTTAAGCGGATATTGTATGTGGGCTGCTGGGGGTTTGTGCCAGGGCTGATTTTTATTTACAGTCCGGCTGTATGGGATTGACTGAGATAGCTGAGTATGGTACTGCGATTTACTTTCACCACCACTTCAAGATATAGTGCACAGAGTCTCAGTGCATATGCTCGTCTGTAGTTCAATTTAGGTGGAGGATTTGGCACCCCCACTCATAATCCGCAGGGGTTTCATTGCTCAGACAGGTGATAGGTTGTCATTATAGGCTACCCATTTAATGTTGTCACAGCATAAATGGGAGTTTTTTTCCCTCTTTTAAGGAGAGGCGGGTTTAGGTGAATTTTGGTGCCGTACAGTACTGTTTTGTAAAGGTTGACTATGAGGGCAGCTAAACTACAGGACTGTAGACTGTACAGTGCAGTACATTTCGCTTAGTGTACTGTACTGTAATGTGATCTGTGACTACAGGACTGTACTATATTTAAAATAGGGATTAGAGATGGGCGAATTTCTCAAAAATTAGATTCGGTGACTTTGCCGAATTTTCCGACAAAATTAGTTTCGGTCCGAATTGCTTCGGGACGAATCGCATTAAAATCAGCTATTTATAGGCTGCACAGAGCCTGCAGGGTGCTGTAGAACATTGGGCCATGCTTAAATATGCAGAGGGAGCTTGGTTTGGACTTCATACAATGTTGTGTTTTAGTATGACACGCATATGACTGCCGCCGTTCTTAGGCCCGGTTCACACGGCTTATTCAAGCCGTAATTGCGGGACGGATCCCGCCCGCAATACGGCTTGAATAAGGGGCGGTGCCGGGGGCCCGGCAGGGGAGCTGCCCGCCGGCCCCATAGACATTGCATTATTTATGGTGCGTATGCGCCGTAAATAATTTGCATGTCACTTTCTCCCCCCGCGGCGGATTCGCCGAGCGGGGAGGAGCGACGGAATCCATAGTTCTCTATGAGAACTGTGGATTACCGTAATGACTGGGACGGATTGGAGCCGTACTGCAGCGCAAATACGGAGCCAATCCGCGCCCAAATAAGCCATGTGAACATGGCCTTAGAATCTCTTCAATATAAAATTCCCTGGGCACTTAAGAGGGCAAAACTGACCAAAAAACTTAAGCGGGAATGTTGCCTGATAAAGTCATGGCAGCGACAGCTGGAAAAAAACAAGCTGAGGACTCAGGTGGCAACATTGGACAAGTGTGGGGGT
>JAODAL010054980.1:17500-24270 GCA_025379985.1 Phyllomedusa bahiana | reverse complement strand
GTCGAATGGGCCAGCGCATACTTCTAAAAAACACCGGGCATAATAGCAGAGCACACAGTATGCCCCGCTATATGATGGGTGTAACACGACCTTAAGGTACATTCATGCTAGAAGATATGAATGATGGATTACGGGGTGGTTTCCGTGTTGGATCTGCTCAGTACTGGTGTCTCCAATGCGACAGGAAATGATTTACATTATACCCTATGTAAAATCACAGTGTAATTGTTAAGATTACACTAATTTTCTCGAGTTAATTTTCGGCGCGTACTCGTCACAGAGCCATACACAGAACATTCTTTGAGGTATTTCCCGCACTTGCACTAATGGATAGGAGCAGAAATATGCCTCGGGCAGTGGGTCGTTTGTCGTTCGGTATTCGGCGTTTTGAAGAGTCGATTTTCCTACTCAAGCAATACATCCACTGGACAATGACTGAAAAACTATAATGTTGCCCTCCCTAAGTGTGTAGTGTGTCTGTGTTCATTATATGGTATATAATTACACATACATTTTCTGGGGTACTTGTATAAGGTAGTTTGTTCTGGGGTACAGAGTGTAATGTAATAATATCTGGGGTATGGTGTAATATATTTTGCTGTTGTACTGTGTGCTATGTAATCTCTGGGGTTCAGTGGTAATGGAATCTCTGTAGTTAAGTGTGCAATGAATCTCTGGGTTTGGGTGTGTAATGTATTTCTCTGGGGTTAGTGTAATATTATACTGGGGTATACGGTGTGTTATGTATTCTACTGGGGTACTGTGTGTAATGTATCTCTGGGGTACTGTGTGTAATGTATTTCTGGGGTTTGATGCAATATAATCTCTTGGGTACTGTGGGTACATAGAAATTTGGGGTACAGGTGTATATGTAATCTCTGGGGTGTCGTGTGTAAATGTAAATATCTGGGCACAGTGAGATATGTATATTCTGGGATATGGTGTGTAATGTAATAATCTCTGGATACAATGAGTAATGTAGTCTACTGGGGTACGGTTGTGAAATGTAAATCTCTGGGCGTACAGTGTGGTAAATATAATCTCTGGTGTACATCGTTTTGTGTATTATTCATACTGGGGTACGGTGAATAATTCAGTAATATCTGGGATCGGCTGTGGTAAAATAATCTCTGGGGTACAGTGAGTAATGTTATCTTGTGTAAAGTGTGTAAGTATTCTCTGGGGTTCGGGGCGTATATGTTAATCTCTGGGGTTACTGTGAAGTATGTAATATCCTGGGATACGGTTCGTTTTAAGTATTTATCTCTGGGAACAGTGAGTAATGTAGTCTTGGCTTCTGTGTGTATGTTACTGTTGGGGTATGGGTGTATGTAATTCTGGAGTACTGTGAGTAATGTAACTTCATTTCTAGAGTTCAGTGTTTATTTTATTACAATTTTTGTGCGTATAATGAATTTTATTATTTCTGAGAACAATGTTGATTATTTCCTTTTGTGAAGGTGCTGCTTAGTATGGAATTTCTATGTCTACCATGTGTAATATAATTACATTTCTCTGCGGACAGTGAGTCAGTGTGTAATCTCTGGTGTAAAATTATGCAAATCTTAAAATACATTTTGGGGCGAAAGTATGTGATATTAGTGATTCATAGGGTAACTGTAGATTGGGTTCTTTTATTTTACTCTTTCTGTTGTGTTTATCAACTCATTTAATGAAGTAGTGATGTGGATGGAATGGGGGGTTAAGTGAAATTTGCTGCATTGCACCACTTTTTTTATATATTCCATTAGTGGTATGTAATATTGTTGAGGGGCCTCGGTTCGGTTTCATTGTAAGGGCTGCTTTTTAGTCCGAGTGGCTCTAAACTTCAGTAATTAGAGAGCAATACATAACCTTCGGGATTGCAACAAAAATTGTTTGCCGCGATAAGGACTATGCCGGACCCTCTGGGGGAGGTCACGGCACTCCCTAGACCTACCTGCTGGGTTAGTGGAGGCCAGCTTAACTGCAGGTGAGAGGAGGGGAGAAGATAGGGAAGGGAGGGGATATGTGATAGGGAAGGCGAGTGAGAAAGGGAGGAGGGTTTGGAAGATAGGGGATGGATAGGGAATATTGGTCCCCCCCACTTTTGAACCAAATGTTACACCCCTGTACATTATGGGAATCATACATTACGAAGTATTGTGTTGGACTGGGCAGAAAAGGAATACACATGTGCGGCAATGTGCGTTCCTGAACCCAGCCATCACAGAGAGAAGATTAAACTGTGAAAGCCCGGACAGACACATAGAAGAGTGGGCCGCTTTGAAGCCTTAACAACGAGCAGTACAAAGAGGATTTAGAAAGGAGACAGCAGCTCCTATATGGTACATATTTTTTAATTATGGGAACTATATTATTGCTAAAAAGGAACTACAAAATGAGGTATATAAAGCGCAAAGACTACTTATTAAAACAAACAGAAGTTTAATTAGGACACAAAAAAAGATAAAAGCATATAGACTACGCATTTCTCTCTAAGCTGTAGTCTGCGCATCATCACCAGGTTAGTGCAATACTGACAAGAATTATTTCATTGTCCAAACCTTCAGCATCTAGGGGTCTTGGCTGTTTTTTTTTTTCGCTCTATTCTGCTATTTTTTAATTAAGTATTTTTAAACTTCTTGCTTAATAATCTTTTGGGTTGTTCCACCTTCCAATTTATTTATGGCAAAACTCATTTAATTATATATAAACCTATAAACATAATATATAAACGCCCATCTACTTACAAGTTGTTCACCTATTGCTAGGATCTCTCGTGCGGGATACATGTATTTAGGTGAATTTATGGAGACGTAAAGTCCTATTTAAATCAGTGTTTGAGCGGATTATTTTCGACAAAGTTGAAAATCGGCACTGTTTTTTTTGTTGATCACAAATTTTGGATCATGCTAGATAATTTAGGTTAAATTCTGTGCATCATTAATTATTATCGCGCCATTTTTCGGCGCTTCCTGTTCATTTTGGAGGCAAGCAAATAGCTGTACAGATATAGTGCAGGGGTGAGTGATGTGACGGTGGTGTTGTGCGTTCTGAATGGGATGTGTATGGTTGCTATTGGCTGTGAGAAATCACATGACATCGTTTTACATAGTACTGCCCTTCCTGTTCAATGATCAGTGTCTCCAGAGTTAATAGAAGATAGGAGTGCGGCTCTGCCTGTGTCCAAACCAGCTCAGCGAAATTATTATATTTTTTTCACAGAGAAACTCTACGGTTAGCTGTGTTACATTCAAATTAGTCTATAAGTTCACTGTGTTTTGAAGATTTTATGTAGTTAGGTAGAGAATTTTAATAGGTGCTTCTCTACAGCTGTAAAGTCACGGTGGGGAGCGGGGGGGAGGGGGGGCCGCAGGCGAAAACAGACATAGCTCTATAAAGAATAAGGAGAAAGTACACCATGGTATTAGTGTAGACATTGCACTGGCAATAGCTTTATTATTAAACAGTTTTAATTTGAAATATTTTCCTGGATATTGGGCAGCCTGATCTTATATTTGGAATAAACATCTTTTCTTGTTTAATAGCAGGTCTCTTTGTTTAGCGTGCAAATCTCCCCTTTTATTTCAGTATACATGTCAGATAGGTGTTCTTTTTCAATTTCCAAGCTTTGTTGATATAGCCACCTTGCAGTTAAATTATGAATCCCAAGCAATTTTGTAGTCAGCAAAGGTTGATAGGTGCCATAAACATTCCATTTATTATCCGAATATCATCTAGTGATACGGGTGTTTTCACTTTTCGCACTTCTGCTTTGTCATTGAGGCACCTGCACTTAAATGTGAAGTTACTGCAATTTTGAGGTAACAGGTAGAACAGGTAATTCAGTAGGAATTATTTCATTTCTACTCACAAGGAGTATCTTTCCCTATAAAGAACGGCTTACGTGCGCGAGTGATTATGTGTTATTTTTAATAAATTGTGAATGAAATTATACTGTACGTGGGGAAGACGTCTACAAAAAACGTTCAAGCGTTTGGTGAGTTGAATAAGCCGTACGTTATCCGACATGGTTGGTGTTTTACAGCCTACCCATGAAATATACTGGAAGTTCTCATAACTCTTGAGATCCCTTAATTACGCAGGCAACAATATAGGATCATTCACTGTAGTACTATTGTTGGGCTCTAAATGTCAGCAATGGAGGAAGTATTACTGCATATAACAAATGGGCCACTCTCAAACCTCATGGTTTGAATGAAATCCTAGTTGCTATTATCTAAATCAATTTTTATATTTTTTGTATTTAATATTTAGACCAAAGGTATTCTTAAATCTCCCACTTTTTATTTATTTATTAATTATACTATATATATTTTTATATATATATTATATATATATTATATATTTATATGTATATCATTTATATTATATATTTTATAATTTAATATATATAGATATATATATATATATATATATAATATATATTATACAGTAAATCCTACGTTTTTTCATCTTTTTTATTTTTTAGTATCAGTGTTATTTTTAGGAGTTATGCCAGATCTTCTTTAAATAGGGAGTATTATATTGATTTTATGTATTATTTTGTTTCCTCTTATTGAAAATGTTTTTCAAATTGTAAAACTGTTTTACGATTGAACAGTGTGTATTATGTTAACCTCATGTTTCCTACTGCTGAGGGTATTTAAAAGACAAGCGGGAAATTTGCATGCTATGTCTGAGGTAGAGGTTAGCAGTGCGGTTTGATACGCGTCACATAGGAAATATACCTAACTTTATAATATCGCTGTTTTGGAGCTTATTTAATCATTCTTTGTTGTGAGCGCTCTAGTCTATTTTTACTCCCTTTAAGTTTTGTCTGAGTGGCCTGTAACTTCAGGTGTTCTCTAGCGATCCTTTTATTAAATCTTACTGCAATTTTGTGTTCCACAGGTGAATTGAATGGTGCAATAATTACCTTTTATTATCAGTATTACATTACTGATAAGTGTTTTTTCACAGTTTGCACTCTCCTTCAGCATTGTTCATTGAGGCACCTTTGCACTTTTAAATGTTGAATACAAAGCATTTTTGTAGTCACAAAAGGTGAATTGTTTAGGTGCCAATAAAAAATAACTTTTATTTTACCGAATAATTAAACAGATACGTGTTTTTTGCACTTTTGCCAGTCCAGGATTTGTTGTAGAGCCACCTTGCAGTTATATTTGAATCCAACAAAATGTGTAGGTACCAAGGTGAATTGATAGGTGCCAAATAATACTTTTATTTATCCGAAAACATTACAGATACGTGTTTTTTCACTAGGCGCATACAGATTTGTTAATTGAGGAACCTTGCACTTAAATGTGAATTACAGCAATTTTTTAGTCCACTCACAAGGTGATTGAAAGGTGCCATAAAAATACCCTTTTATTATCTGATACATTTAAGATACGTGTTTTTTCACTTTGGCGCACGGCCCCAGCTTTGTTGATTGATCTACTTTCGCAGTTTAAAATGAATTCCAGCAATTTTGTTGTCACCAAAGGTTGGAATGTTAGGTGCCAAAAATATACCTTTTATTATCCGAATACATACAGATAAGTGTTTTTTCATTCTGGCGAAGGCCCAGCTTTGTTGATAGATCTACTTTGCAGTTAAATTTGTATACTGCACTATTTTGTGAGGCTCACCACAGATGATTGAAAGGTGCCAAAAATACCTTTTATTAATCCGTTATACATTTCTAGACAGGTTGTTTTTTTCACTTTTGAGTAGTACAACGCTTTGTTGATAGATCTCTTTGCAGTTTTTTTTGAATCTCCATGCAATTTTGTTTTGGATTTGAGGGGGATTTGAGAATAGCTGTGATTTGCCGTCTTTTATGGATAGAGACTTTCCATAAACTCTTCCATACCTTCTTCAAATTGTTAGATTTATGAAACATGGTGCCGTAATTCAGGTGGTAAGCGAGCAAAGAGGGGGTAGGACTTGGTGGTTGAGGTCGATAGATGGTTGCCTATCCCAGTGCTGGTGTCTAAACGACATGCAATGCGGATAGTCAGTTGCTAGGGACCGTCAGGCTGTCATCGATCGGGTTCAGGACCCTGTGGTTCCTCAGTAACGAACAGCGTCGCCAATACATGTCCTTTCAGTGGTTTAATGCATAAATGATATCAGCAGTATCATTACCTCCTCGTCATCCCAGTACAACGGACACATATGTCGTGTCTGTAGTGCTTGAGAGAATTTTTATCGAATAAAGTTGAATTTCGGAAAAGGTTTTTATGGTGATCGAATTTTCAGTTCAGCGATAAATTTAATGGGTTAATTATGTGCTTCTTTTTCGGCGCTTCCTGTATTTTTGGCAGGCCAGCAATGCAAGATTATCAGAATAGAGAGGGTGTGTTGGTGTGTGCGACGTCATGACTGGGATTGTGTATGGTTGCGATTTGGCTGGTAAATCTCATGACCTCGTATTACTTAGATTACTGCGTTTCCTGTTCAGCTGTGTGTCTACTCTGGTCTACATGGAACTAGGAAGTGAGCTCTGACCTGGGGCTATATAGCTCAGCGGTAGATTAGTATATTTTATTTCCTGCTTGAGTTGACCTCTAACGTTAGATGTGTTAGTCCAATTTAGTAGTTGGAGTGTTGTTGATTTGTGGGTGTTTTCGGAGTGATTTGTTTTTGATGTGAGTAAGAGGTTTGTGTCTCGTGGGGAGCGGGGGGGGGGGGGTAACGGGGAGTGTTACTCTGTATTTGACGCATTGGTGTTTGTTATATGGTGTTTGGGATAATTTGTATGGTGGGGTGTATGGGATAGG
>JAODAL010054980.1:0-12500 GCA_025379985.1 Phyllomedusa bahiana | reverse complement strand
TGTGATTTGTCGTCTTTTTATTATAGACTTCCAAAAACTATTCTACCTTCTCAAAATTTTTATAATTGAACATGGAGCGAAATGCAGGTGGTTAAGCGAGCAAAGTGGGGGGTTAGCACCATGGAGGTAGAGGTAAGAGAGAAGGTGACTCCTTCCAGGGCTGGCCGACAAACATGCATGCCAGCGGTTGTCACGTTCAGGACAGTCTGGCCTGTCATAGCTGGGTCAGGGTCCTGTTGGAATTCTAAGTAACGAAACATAGTCGCCAATCTGTTCCTTCAGTAGGTTAATGACAACCTGCATCTTGCAGTCTTACCTCATCGTCCTCCCAGTCACGGGCACCAAATGTCGTCATCTGCATCTTCAGCATCCATCCAAACAGAAGCAGCCCAAATGTTAACTCGTGTAACCCACCAATGTGGATAATCCATTGTCTGAAGACACTCTTTGATGACAAATGCGGTTGGGGATCAGAAGGCATGTTAAATGATCAAGAGGATGATTTAGTCTGCTCTGACGCCGTTACTGATGCACCATCAGAGGTGGTGAAGGAACCGGTCAATTGGCAAAAAATCGCCGGCATGCGCCGGTCGGCAACGTCCTTGCAGTGCCCCTTGCTTGTTGCCCGCAGCTTCATGGATGCAGAAATGTCAGGACGATCAAGTACCTGTGTTGATGATGATCGATGACATTGCGGATCCATCTGGTCTTTTTCCGCAGAATTGCTTGCGATGCGCTTTCGAATCAGATGGACGTGAGGAAGACGATGGGGTAGGTGTCATTCGTGTACTACCGACACAAAAAGGCGGAGGGCGGTCGCAGAGTCCGCTGATATGTTCCGCCAGCTCGGATCAGCGCAAACCCCGCCCTCGATTATCGCCGTCAAAAGGTCAGGAACTCTCAAGCCTGGGCCTTCTGTGAGCAAACCACGGATTCACCCAGAAGTAGTCATTTGCCGCCTTTGCGTAAAGATATGTAGAGGCAAGAAGCTTAAGTGGTTAACCACACCAACATGTCTCAGTCAACATGCAGCGAATGCAATGAGTTTGAAATGGAGGGACACTTGGGCCAAAAAATGCCAGAACCGACGCCGGGCCTCAACCAATGTTCAATCCTCTGTCTCCGCATCCTCCTCCTCCGCCACCACCAATTGTTTCCTCAGCTGCCATGTCTCTCAGAGTCATGGTCAGGGATCAGCACTCGCTTCAGCTCACCGTCCGCAACGAGTACCCACCAGCACCACCAGAGACCACATCCTAACCTTCTCCTTCCGCAAGTTTTGACGACCTGCATGCCGTACAGCGGCCAGTCTAGACAGCCAGCCTTCTGTCCTTCCAGGTTTGGGAGCTGAAGAAACACTTTTAACCCACAAACCATCCCAAAGCCAAAAAGCCTGAATCTCGGCATTGCCAGTACTTTTTGGCCTTGGAAATGTGCCTTTCCGTGCTGGTGGGACACGATGGTTCGCTAAGTCATGGCCCCGCCTGCCCCAATACCAGATTCCGTGCAGGCATTTACTTTGCAGAAAGCATCCCTGCCCTGGCAAGCCACATGTAATCTAAAATTCAAGCGAGTTTTCTGCATCTTATCCGGAAAAGTCCATCTCACCTCCGGACACAGTGGACTAGTCATCAAGGCCAAGGGCGCTATATCTCTGTGACAGGCTTCACTGGGTGTGAGGCTGGGTGGATTGTCTCTGGGGGTGACGGTGAGCTCTCAGGCTCGGCGATAGCTCTTGCAAAACCGCAGAGGATGGATGCAGGGCTCTTTCCCCCAAGGTCCTCTTAGTGGCATCACGTGCCCTGAGACACCAGGCCGTGTTGAAATTTATTCTGTTTGGAGGACCGTCCTCACACAGGGTCTAGGAGTGCGTGGACGGCGATCCGCAACGAGACCGAGGGCTGGTGGGTGACAAGTACCTTGTGCCCGGCATGGTGGTGTGCGATAACGGAGCGAAATATGCTGGACGCACCTAAGATCGGTAGGCTGGAGCAATCCCTTGCCTGGCACATGTCATGAACCTTGTCGTCCAGAAATTTTCTAAGAGCTAACCGGTCTGGAATGACTGACTGTAGAATGGTCTGAGGTTTGAGTTCGCCCACTTCAAGTAGTTCGCACCCTGCTCTTCGTCCCTATCTGGCTGCGTTGCAGAGTCAGCTCGGGCCTCCCCGTCAACCGTATCATTGGTTGAAGTGTGGCATACTCGCTGGCAATTACACCCTCCACATGCTCAAGCGAGGTAGCAGGTGATTGTTGGTGGCAGCAGCGCAATGCCATTACGCTGTACGAGAGTGACACATGGGCCTGAACATAGCAGCGGTTGCGGACCTCGGGGTGTTTGAGCCACTGAGGTGGAGGCAGGTGAAAGAGCTCTGCCACTTCCTTGCCTGTTTTGAAGAAGCACCTAAATGGTCAGTGCGGACGAGTGCCCCTTGTCAGCATGAGCATTGTGGTGATCTAAGTTCTGGAACGATCGTTGGACACTCTGAAACATCAGGTCCCGCCAGCGAGGTGGAGGAGAAGGACACGATGCAGACACGGAGCCTTTCTCCCATCAATATACAACAAGGGCCCGACAGTTTCTCAATTTTTATCGGTCTTCATTAGGCAGTGGTTCAGGGTCCAGAGCTTGTGGAAGGCGGCACCTCAACTCTCAGGGTGCATTCTTCTGAGGGCAAGTCTGGGCTGTGTTGAAGCTGTGCCGAAGGATAGCGGAGGAGGAGGAGGAGGAGGAGTGAGGAGGTATTCTTTAGGGACACCAGACTCCCTGCCTTGGAAAGAGGTTGGCGTGAAATTTGTGGAAGATGAGGAGATGAGTTTGCTATTGCCCTCAACCCAGAGGCTTGGGAACTTCAAGGCTCCTTCACTCACATGGTGCTTGGATGCTACATGTCACTCCAACATGATCCTCGCATTTAAGTCCATCAAATTGAACAACAGTTACTGGGGTGGCTCCATCCGGATCCCCGGTTACAAAACAAATAACTCGAATTTTCCTTCAACCACCAAATAGAGAGTAAAATGCAGGAAATGGAGACCTTGCTGATTGATCAACTGGAGACATCTGTTGCGGTCTGCTTCACGTTCTTCAAATGTAGGTGGAACATCGACAGAGACGTGACAGCTGTAGAGTGCCAAGTTGGGGTAGCGGGCGGCAGCAGCAGGCAAGGTGGCAGAAAGCATTATGGTGAACTATGGCAATCTTTATTTACCACCCTCACCATCGCATGCATGCAGGGCACACATCCAAAACAAACAGACAAGCTTAAGATAATGTTTTTGTATTGTGTTCCGGCACCCAATGACTTCTGGGGTATCCAAAATGGACGAATGGACTGAGCATCGCATCGCCCAACGCATAGAGGTGTTGCCAGCCCTGCAAGACAGCGTCATATTCACGGCGGACTTCAGCACAGTGGAGGAGTCATTACAGACAAACGCTTCCGGCTTTCTCAGTAATGTGGATCGTTTGACTTTCATCAAGTGGAATATGGCATGGTCTTGATGATGTTGTGGCCCTAAGTGCTAGAGGTCAACGATTAGTTGACCGGTCTACTTCTATTCCTCTTCAAACTGAAATGGTCCTCTTGTAAAACTTTTTTTTAAAATGATCATTTTTACTGCAATTTTTATTCTATTTTACAACCAGTTCATTTTGCTGGTTTTGCTGTGAGGAGATGTAAAGACTGCATGGTTTCATGTAAACTCGTTTTTTCCATTTTCTCATTTATCTTTTGAAGTTTTCGCATTGTCATTGGTTTTGAGGTCATGTTGCTGGAGATCAAGCTATAATTATGGTCCTTGGAACTGAATGTGTATTTTTTTGGATTTTCATACTCAACAATTTTAATAGTGGTCTGTGAAGTCACTTAATTTATAATTTTTTGGAGGTTAATGTTGATGTGAGATACAGCAATTTTTTCAGGTCATTTGGATCAGAAATGTGGCTTTTAAGTGGACATTTCTCCCTCACAATTTTTAAATTGTGGTGAGAGGTCATATTTATAATTTTTTGGGTCATTTTGCTTGAGATACAGAATTATCATGGTCCTTTGGAACAGATGTGCTTATAAGTGGCTTTTTCCTCACTATTTTTAAACTGTGGATGAGAAGTCACACCCCCCCACATTTTTTGTAATTTTTTGGGTCATGCTGCTTGAAATGCAACAATGCTAAAGGTCTTTTATAAAAAAAAAATGGGCTGTTTCTAACAGACATTTGTTCTTCATAATTGTCCTTCAGTGGATAAAGGCATGTTTTGAATTTTTGGGGGCATTTTTGGTGACAATGCAGTATACTACAGGTCCTATTATAAAAAAAAGGTTGTTTCTAACTGGACATTTGTTCTTCTCAATTGTCCAAATTGCTCATGGGTCTTTGCTTTGAATTTTTGGGGGCTTTTTGCTGTGTCATGCAGCTTTACTACTGGTCCTATTATCAAAAAAATTTTGTTTCTATCAGGCATTTGTTCTTCACACTTGTCCAAAGTGGCTCAAGGGTCCATGTTTTGAATTTTGGGGGCATTTTGCTGTGACATGCGATATACTACAGATCCTTTATTAATAAATATTGCTGTTTCTAACAGTCATTTGTTCTTTCACTCATTGTCAAGAGTGCTCATAGGGTGATGGTGCTGTCAGTAAGGAATAGGTAGGACACTCTTAATGGACAAATTATTGCAAACTTGACTTGTTTTTGCAGATCTTTACAAGCTATCAATCCCTGTATTTGTGACAACCCATTTAATCTATTAAAAAAAGAGAAAACAAAGGACATGGTGGGATTCCATCATATTTTAAAGATGTGTTTCTAGAATTAAACTACTAAAAAAACTTGCATTATTACACGTACAAAATAGCTGGTTAAAAAAAAATTCCTCTGAATTGTACAAGGGCGGTGTAGGAAAACTTGACCAGATGATGGTTATTCAGAGGTCATGGAGTATGGAGCACGGACAGCGAACAAAGTACAGAGACAATTTCTCCAGCACGTTGAGTAAAATGAGAAAAAGAATGCAGAAAAAAGGGCACACGGGTGAAATCAGGAGGTTAACCACCAGTATTTCCAAGTGAAGAATACAATTGGTCCGCTTCTCTTAGGGAGGTTCTAGCGCTACCCAGGTACTGGGACAGTATTTGTCCATCGAAAATAAAAATGGTGCGTTGAAAGGACTCCTTTTTTCGGCAATTTTTAATGTGGGGTCTTGCTGGTTTGGGGATTCTCGCTTGTGGCCCATGGACTGGTATAAGTCAATGTCCAGTGAAACTAAAGATGTGGATCAAAGGACTCTTTTTCTGGCACTTTTTCATTTGGGGTCAGACAGGGTTTAATGGGTCTTACTGCGGTCCAGGACGGTATATGTCAATGTCCAGTTCAACTATATAATGGTGGTTGAAAGGACTCATCTTTTGGCACTTTTTTAATCTGTGGGTCAGAAGGTTTAATGGTCATACTGTGGTACAGAGAAAGGTATAGTCATGTCACAGTTACATCTAAAATGGTGGGGTATGGGGGGAAAAAAAGGATCCTTTTTCCGGCACTTTTTAAATGTAAGGGTCATGCAGGTTTGGGGCTCTTGTTGTGCCCAGGACAGGTAATAGTCAATGTCCTTTGAAACTAAAATGGTGGTTCAAAGACTCCTTTTTAAGGCACTTTTTAAATATGGGGGTCATGGCAGGTTTGGGGGCTCATGCTGCGTTCCTAGGACTGGGATATTCAATGTCCAGTTCAAGTAAAATGATGGTTCTAACTCATACTGCCTTCTGGCACTTTTATTTGTGGCTGGGTCATGCAGGTTTAAGGCTCATCAAAACGCACCAAAAAGCACACTGTGTGAAAGCACCTTTACAAAATAAAAGATGCTGCTAAACACTCTCGTCAGAACACAATGAAAAACATTTAAAATTCATGGAGGTTTTATAAGTGTTTAAAAAAAGATGTAAAATGATGTGTGTGCTGTTTTAGCTAATGAAGGGGGTCTTATGTATGAAAACCGTCCAGCAGTAAGACTGTCTCTGTTGCTCATAGCAACCAATCAGAGTTCAGCTTTTATTTTTCCAGAGCACAATAAGAAATAAAAGCTGAGGTCTGATTGGTTGCTATTGACAACAAAGACTGTCTTATTGCTAGACAGTTTTCATACATAAGGACCAGAGCTTTTAATAAAAGTGCCACATTTTGCACAAATCAACACTATCAACCACAATGTACACAATGGTTAAACCTGATTTTGTCACTAGGAGAAATTATTACATTTAAAGGGAAAAAAATTCTACAGCAGTATAGATAGGGATTATTTAGTGAAAGAGTGGTAGGATTATGGAATTCTGTGCTGCACAATGTTTTGATGGCTAATTCATCGTAGGCATCAAGGTAACTTGAAATAAGTTGTGTTGCAATACAAAATTAGTAACAGGACTACAGAGCTATATTTGGTAGAAGGTAATTGTGATCTAAAATCGACTTCCCCCCCTTCGCTATTTTTGAAGGGGTATGGTTGTATTTCTTTAAAATATGTTTCCCCGAGTTTTTGTGTGGTTTGCTAAAAAGATTTTTTTTTCTTTTTTTCACCATCCCTTTATTAGAAAGGGTGATACTGCACACCTAAAGGGACTGAATAGGGATGTAAGTATATCCATGGGTTAAGAGTAGTGTTGAGCAATTCGTTGGCCTGACATCGATCGTGGTCGATGTCGACCATATCGCAAAATTTCGGGGGGTCGAAGTGATTATGAGATCCATTAAAACTATGGGAGGGAACAACCCTTATTTTACACCAAACAGGGTGGGAGCTGGAAATTTCATCCACAACAGTAAATGGTACGTGCTACATTTTGGCAACACCCCTTAGTTTAAAAAGCCACAGAAAAAAAATCACACACCATTCACTATCCCCGTCTTTTATCAGCATGACCCTTAAACCTGCTCACCCAAATTTAAAAAAATGCCCGAGGCAGTAGATTTAAACCTTTTTCTACTTTAAAAGGAATTGATTTTCCGTCCCGGAAGCGCTGAGCCCCAAACCCGCTGACCCCCATTTAAAAGTGCCGGAAAAAAGGGGTTTTCAACCCCATTTTAGTTGAACGGCATTGACTATACTGTCCTGGGCCACAGTGAGCCCCCAAAATGATGACCCCCCGTTAAAAAGTGGGAAAAGGGTCTTTTTTAACCACCTTTTTTTTTTCATGGCATTGATATACTGTCCCGGGCCACAGCATTGCCCCCAACTGCATGGGCCCCAGTTTAAAAATGCCGGAAAAAGAGTCTTTCAACCACCATTTTTTTTTTCACTGGAATTGGACTAACCCGTTGGGCCCCAGCAGAGCCCCAAAACCTGCAGACCCAGTTTTAAAAAGTGTGGAAAAAGGAGTTTTAAACCACATTTTAGTTTAGGCATTTATATACCCGTCCCGGGCCCGAAAGACCCCAAAACCCGTTTACCCCAAATTAAAAAGTTTTGGGAAAAGGGTCTTTGAACCCCATTTTAGTTTACGGACATTAAACTATATCTGCCTGTACCCCAGAAGACCATTAAACCTGTCTGACCCACAGATTTAAAAAATTCGGAAAAAAAGGATCTCCAACCACATTTTGTTTTCCTGGAATTTACTTTTCCTGTCGGGGTAGCGTTTTGCCCCCCCTTTATGAGTGCGGCCCAAAAATTGGTTAAATTGGGAAATTTACGGGTTTTTTAAACGTTCCTGTTCCCCCCAGGTGCCTTTTTTTTGGGCCATTTTTTTTTCTTATTTTTTTTAAAAAAGTGGGGGAGGAAATTGTCTTTTACTTTGTTCTCTGCCCCGGCTCCATTTTCCTTTTTCCTGAAAAACCACACTGGTCAAGTTTTTGAAACCTTCCCTTGTAAAAATTCAGAGGAATTTTTTTCCCAAAGTATTTTTTTTCATGAATTTTTTTTAGTATTTTAAATTCTAAAAAAAACACTTTTTTTTAAAATAGGATGGTCCCAAATGTCTTTGTTTTTTTTTTTAAAATTGTATTAAATGGGTTGTCCCCAATACGGGAAATTTGTTTGTATTTTTAAGATCTTGCCAAAAAACAAGTCATTTTTTTTAAATTTTGTGTCCATTAACAGTGTCCTCCCTATTCCGGGTTTCTGACGAACTTAAACCTTGACCCACTCTTAAAAATTGTGAAAAAACAAATTTTCTTTTGAAAAACAAATTTTTTTAAAATTTGGGACCTTTTGTATAGCTGCATTTCAAAACCCAAAAATTCCCCCCCAAAAATTTTTCAAAACATGATCCTTGGCACTTTGGAAAATTTGTGAAAAAACTTTTCTGCCCTTCCCTCCTGTCTCTTTCCCCCCCCTTTGGTAGATTTTTAAGCCCTTCCCCGGGGAAAGGGTCCTCAAATCCCTTGTTGTCCCTTTTTTGTCTTTTCCCCTTAATCATTTGTACTCGTTTAAAATTATTTTAATTTATGAAAAACCCCCTAGGGTACGGGCCCCTTTGGAATCAAGGGCGTTTTTAAAAAAAAATAAAAAAAAATTAATAATAATAAAAATTTTAATAATAAAAAATAAAAAAATAAAAAATTTTTAAAAAAAAAACAAATGGCTTTTTAAAACCCAAAAACATTTTTTTTTTTTAGGCCCGGGTAAAATTGCTGATTTCAAAGCGGGCAGGGCCCCCAACAAATTAAAAAAAATGATTTTCACCCATTTTAAAAAATTTTGGTGGGGAAAATGCCACTTAGAAGCCACTTTTTCTTTTCCCAAGGCCCATGATTTTTTGTTTGTATCTCACAGTACAGGGCCCCCAAAAAAAATTATAAATATGCTTTCAGCCACTTTAAAAATTGTGAGGGGGGAAAAATTGCCATTAGAAGCCAAACTTCTGTTCCAAAGGACCAAAATTTTAGGTATTCACAGAAACATGACCCCCCAAAACCATTGACCAATGTGAAAACTTCAAAAGATAAAGTGATTAAGGAAATTAGGGGTGTTGTTTTGAAACCTTGTGTTTTTTTCTGTCTCCTAAAAAAAAAACCAGAAAAATGAACTGGGGGGAAAAAAGAGAATAAAAATTGCATAAAAAATTTGATCATTTTAAAAAAGTTTTAAAGAAGACCATTTCTGTTTAAAGGGGGAATGTGAAGTAGACCGGAAATAACCCGGTGACATCGGTTTTTGGGGGGCCCTCCTTCAAGGACCCATGCTGATTCATTTGATGAAAGTAAAAACGATCCACATTATTTGTGGAAAGCCGGTGGTTTGTCTGAAATTGACCCCTCCAGCTGTGTGAAGGTCCGAAAGATATGACGGGGTGGGGGCCCGGACAAAAACCTTTATGGCTTTGGCAAAGGGGAGCTGGGGCCCCATTCGTCCTTTTTGGTTTTAACCCCCAAAGAAGTTTTTTGGGGGCCCGGGAACACATCCAAAACATCTGTTGAGACGCAGAAGTCGTGCCACCATGATTTAAAGCTGGTCTCTGTGTTTGGAGGGGTGCCCTGCTTTGAAAGGCTTGGTGGGGTTGGTAAAAAAAAGTTTGCAGAGGTCCCCCTTTAGGCTTCTACCACCTTGCCTGCTGTGCTCCTGCCGAAAAGGCTACTTGGCATCTACTGGGGTAAAGTGGGCTGATTTTTGTTCCACTGGGGCCCATTTGGGGGGAAGTGAAGCAGAGAAAACAGATTCTCCATTTGGGATCAATCAGAAGGCTCCATTTCCGGGATTTTTTACCTTTTTTGGGTGGGGGGAAAGGGAAAGTGTTTGAGTTTTGTTTTGTCCCGGGGGTTTTTCCAGGGGGGGGGGAAACCCAGAAAAACTGTTGTTCTTTTTTGATGGCCCCTTAAATTCGAGGTCAGGGTTGGAGGAAATGGGCACCCAAGGGCCCCTTTTTTGGGGAGAGATGGGGCCTTGATTTCCAAGCCCCCGGGTTTCGAGGGGCACTAGAAAACTGATCTTCCTCATCTTCCTCCTGCTCAAAATTGGGCCAAACCCCTTTTTCCCAAAGGCGGGGAAACGGGGGGGTTTTAACTCGGTGTTTGGGAAAAACCTCTCCTCTCCGCTGCCCCCGGCACAGTTAAAACAGCCCTGACTTCCCTGAGATGAATGCCCCCTGGAGTAAATGCCCCACCTTGCACAAAGCTCTGGACCCCAAAACCACTGCCAAATTTAAAGACAGATAAAATTTGTGAAACGGTGGGCCCTTTGGGTGGATTTAAACGGAGAAAAAGGGCTGGGGCCCGAAACCCTTTTGTCCATCCCCTCCTCTGTGGGGCGGGCGGGAATTTTGTTTCATTTTGGGGCCCAACAATCTTTTTCCAGAATAAGATCACCACATGCTCAGAGACGGGGGCCCCATTGCCCCACTAACCATTTTGGTGGCTTTTAAAAAATGGCAGGAGGGGTGAAAGGAGTCTTTAAAATCCCTCCTCTCCGGGGGGCTCAAAAACCCCAAGGTCCGCCCCGATGCTTTTTCGGCCATGGGGTCACTTCGTATTGCAAAAGGCTTTGGCGCTGCTGCCATTTTTCGTGGAGAAATGTGGGGGGGGTTGGAATTCCAGCGTTTTTTGGCCACGGTAAACCCTTGAACGGTTGACGGGGAGGCGGCTGACCACCCAAAGCCCCAGGGGGCGAAGCAGGGTTTGGGGAAAGGGCGGGGAAGTCAAAAAATTTTAGACTTGGCCCTTCCCTAAAGCAGGCAGCCCAGACCCGGGTAGCCCCTTTAGAAATTTTTGGATGAAAAGGGTTAAAGGCATGTCCCCGGAAAGGGATGTGCTCCAGTCTATGGGATTTAAAGGGGGGGGCCCAGAAGTTTTGCCTTTACCCGAAAAAAACCCCCTTCCCTTTGGCAAAAAAGTTCTTGGAAACCACCCGGGCGCTGTTCTCGTTGCGGGGGGCCATAAGCCCCTGACCGGTGTGTGGGGGGTCCCCAAAAGAAAGTTTTTTTCCAAAAATGGCCGGGTTTTCTCTGGGCCTTTGAGGGCCAAACCAGGGGGCCCTTGGGGGAAAGAACCCTGAACCATCCCTCCCGGTTTTGGGGGTGCGCCGAGCCTGAGGGCCACGTCACCCCCGAGAATCCCCCCCGCTCCCCCAGGAGTCTGTCACAGAGATATAGGGGCCCTTTTGGCCGTTCTAATTTGGGCCCCATGTGTCGGGGGTTTCAGAGGGTTTTTTTCCGGTCACGGGGGGGCAGAAAACGGCCTTAAAATTTTTAAAGAGACACGTGGTGGCCGGGCGGGAAAGGCTTTTCTGGAAAAGGGAAATGCCTGTTGGGCCCATCTGGTTATTGGGGGCAGGAAAGGGGCCCAATGGGCGGGGGGGGGGACCAAAAATTCTGGGGTAAACCAGAGGGAAAGGGCCCATTTCCAAGACCAAAAACCCTGGCAAAATGCCGAATTCAGGTTTTTTGGCTTTGGGAGGGTTTGGGGGGTTTAAAGTGTTACTTCTGCCCCCAAAAACGGGAAAGGGACAGAAGGGGGTGCAAAAATGACCGTTGTACGGCGTGCAAGTCGTCAAACTGGCGGAAGGAAAAGGGGTGGGGATGGGTTTGGTGGTGGGGTTTGGAAATGGGGGGACTTTTTGGGGGGGCGGGAAGGGGAAAGGCTGACCCCTGATAAGGGACTCTGAGAAAAATTGGGCAGCTGAGGAACGTTTGGGTTTGGTGGGAGGGGAGGGGGGCAGAGAAAAGAGGGGTGACAGTGGTTGGGGGGGCCTGGCGTCAGTCGGCCTTTTTTTGGAAAGTGTTCCCTCATTTAAACCCCAATCCCTTCGCGCATGTAAAACTAGACATGTTGGGGGGTTTGGGTTAACCACCAAAAGATTCTTGCCTTTTATTATCTTTTATGGCATAGGGGTTTTATGACATCGGGGTTAAAATAAAGAGGCTTTGGTAAAGGGGAAAGGCCGGGCTTGAGAGGTCCGGGGTTTTTTTTTTTTTTTGGGCGAAAACAAAGGAGCGGGGTTTTGCGGGGCCCGTGGTGGCGGAATAATATCGGCGGATTTTGCGACCCCCCTTTCCCTTTTGAGGCGGAACCATTTGACACTACTCCATCGTCTTCCCCCCTCGTCCAGGGGATAAAGCTGTCAAGCAAATTTGCTAAAAAAGCCCCGGTTGGATCCCCCAAATGTTTCTTCATCTTTTTAAAAGGTGATTGGGTCGTCCGAAATTCTTTTTCCAAGGAGCTGGGGGGCTTAAAAAGCAAGGGGGAAATGAAAGGCGTTGTCGATCCCCCGGGATTTTTCCCCTATTGACGGCTTCCTTCTCCCCCTTGTAGCATAAAGTAACGGGGCCCGTAAAAAGAGCAGAAAAAAATCATATTTCTTTGGCTCTTGATTTTTTTTAACAGGCCTTCTGCCCCAACCGCATTTTGTCATCAAAGGGGAAATTTAAAGAAATGGATTTTAAACAGTGGGGGGGAAACGAGTTGACTTTTGGGGGTGTTTAATTTTGGGAAACGGATGTGGTGATGCTGATGAGGGACATTTGGGGCCGTGACTGGGGGACGGGGAGGTAAAACTGAGGATGCAGGTTGCATTAACA
>JAODAL010054979.1:0-24270 GCA_025379985.1 Phyllomedusa bahiana | reverse complement strand
AGCACCTTTTCCCGCAAAGCACCCCAAACTTCGACTTCGTTCAGAATCGAAGTTTTCCTGAAATTCTAAACGAATTCCACTTCGTTAGTCAATTCGCCCTGTGCACTTGCCACAGAGTCATCTATCTATGTAGGAAAAAAAATCTTCCCTCGCCCCATGCAGCCGGGGGACGTCCTTGTTCAGAAGGGAGAGAATGAAAACCTCTCTCCAGTTCTATCGCCACTTCTCCCTGGTTTTCTGTTTACATTATTTCTATTCTGCACATGGACGTCCCCCTGATGCACTGCGCGAGGGTGGATTTACTTTCCTACATAGACAAATGACTGATACACATGCACATGGATCTATGTATGTATAGAAAAATCTTTCCCAGTGTTACATACAAGCATTAATCTGATGAGTCTATGATGTAGAATGTACAATGTGATGCTTTGCCAGTGTCGGACCTTCCGGTCACAGCCGGCTCTCCCAAATTTCTTTAGCAGCGTTGATCGATGTACACTGCAGCCGCTCGCACATGCACCACCGGACTCTTCCTACAATTATGATGGGACTTAAGCTAACCTGGGCCCAGATACTGCCATATAAGTTTTTTTTACATAAAAAATGTATTAATGGAAAAATAAGACATCCCCTGAAAATAAGACCTAGCACGTATTTAGGAGCAAAAATTAATATAAGACGCTGTCTTATTTTCGGGGAAACAGGGTAGCTGCTTGTACAGGGTTAATCTGAGTCTCTCACTACATACAGTAGAACAAGCACAGCACACTTAGGACATAGTGTGACAGTGACAGAGTTTACCTGTTGCTTCAGGCATTAGTATTACATTGCTGTTGGTGTGAACATGATGTAGACTTACAGGCTCCCCCCTGCACAGTTGGCTCTCCCAGATCAGAAGCACACAGCTGTCAGCACAGTGGGATTGGCCGACTTCAGTCCTGTCTAATAGGGCCAGTGCTTTTATTAAAAACTGAATTACAATTGATATGCTTTGATTTTCCAGATGAAGCATATTTGCTAAAGTGTTTGTATTTTAGTCTCCTGTTACTTCATGAGCTTTCTCTGGAGGTAATGGGTCCTCTTGAAGCTCCCCCTATGTCATGCATTAGCATTAACAGATCATTTTGATAGGTCTTACCTTGTGTGGGAGGCTATTTGAACAAGAGGTGCTAGACATGAGAGATTGCAGCCAATGATTCTAAAAGAAATGGAGTCACAAGAAATTCACCACGAAATTCAGGGCTTGGAGAGTTATGATGATGTTCCGGAAGATGATGACATGACGGTCTTTGAATAAATGTTGCTTTTTGTTCATAAATACCCGGATCGATAAATGTACCATAGATTGTTGTAGATGGAAATAGTCACAAGAAATTCTTGCTGGAATTCAGAGTTGTGCTGGTTCTGCTGATGTTTGTGAGGACATGACTACAGTATTTTAATACATGTAGATTTTTTGGTTCAACAATAAATGTGAATTCTTGTTTATGTAAAAATAAGACGTCCCCTGAAATTAAGACCGAGTACATCCTTATTAGCAAAAATTAATATAAAACACTGTCTTATTTTCAAGGAAACAGGGTAGTTTATCATAAGGCTCCTGCTGTGTCAATGACATGACAATTCTTGGAACGTATCCAAAAGACAATTAAACACACATCAACGATCGTCTAAACGCTGATGCGTGTTTTACATTGCGAGCAGTGTAAATCACACTGCTCATTGTTAGATGCGTGTTTGAGTCCGCATCTAAGAACGTATGTTCACATGGACCCAACATGCATGTGAACATACCCTAACATACAGATATTTTACCCCCTGTAAATGGCAAGATTAAATTTTTTGTTCATCCCACTGTGCAAGAAATGGAATAGAAAGTGATCAAAACATCCCATGAAACTCAGAATGGTACAAATGAAAAGTCTTATGGCTGTTAGAATTTAATGATGCAGAACATTTTATTTATTTTTTGGAGGTAACATTACTACAACATTAAAAAAAAACAACTATAAATTAGTATAAAGTGGATATCGCTGTAATCGTGTTTATGATCCACAGTAAGCACTGTAAAAAAAATAAAATAATAAACATTACCAGGATTTTTTATACACTTTGCTTCATAAAACTTGGAATACAAAGTGATCAAAAATACACTGATACAATGGTACCAGTGAAAACGTCCTGCACAAAATAAGCCTTTACACAGCTCCATCAGCATAAAAAAAAGTTATAGCTTTTGGAAGGTGTACATGAAAAAAGAAGAAAAAAAATGGAAAACAGCTGTGTCATTAAGGAGTTACACTACATTATCACATATGCCGTATTTTTCTGACAATAAGAGGCACTTTTTTCCCCAAAATTTGGGAGGAAAATGGGGGTGCGTCCTATGTTTTGAATGTAGCAGGAAGCAGGAGTGGGATGATGCTGTGGGTCCTAGGCTGGGAGGATGGGATATGTGGTCGGAGACCACGAGCAAGCTAGTCAAGAGCTGATTCTCTGCTGCTGGAAGCTGACGACAGGCTTTAATTAACCCTTTCACATATGTGGATGTTCCTGAACATCTAAATGGCATGAAGGGTGTACAAAGCGGGTTCATACACTGAGACCACTATATTCATGGTGGACAGCGGCTGTCCTTTACAGCCAGCAAACTCCGCTAACAAAGGACCCATGCCCTAAATGTTTTAGGACCATAGTAACGCCCCGCCCGTTTCAAAAAATCAAATATACAACAAAAACTGTATTGCAATTGCTATATTGCTTAACCCCTTCACGACCCTGGGCGTATGAATACGTCCTAGGGCCGCTAAGGGGCTTTGCAGGGGGATCGCTCCGCGACCCCCCGCACAGCCACCTGGTGTTAGCGGCTCATCGCCGCAACACCCCGCAGTAGCAGCACTGGCGGGTGGCTCCGATCACTGGCGCTGTTTTACCCATCAGACAACGCGGCAAAGATGGACGCGGCGTCTGAATGAACGCCGATCGGTGCCGCACACCGATCGTTACAGTCATCGGCACCTGCGCCAATCCGACGACCGGGCATGGTGGTGGGGAGCCTTGTGAAGGCTCCCGTCACTTACCCTGGCCGGTTTGCCCCACTTCCTTCCGCAGACAGCAAGTGGGGAAACCGCCATCTTTGTACATCCCAATCGCGCCCCCTAGTGGTCAAGCACCATAGGGGGACTAAATGTTACAGTAAAAAAAAAGAAATAAATAAAGTTTTAAAGTACAAAAAAAACGGATTAAAAGTTCAAATCACCCCCCTGTCCCCATTTTACAAATAAAATCATTAAAATAATAAAAAAGTTACACATATTTGGTATCGCCGTGTCCGAAAAAGTCTGATCTATAAAAATATAACACCATTTATTCCGTACGCTGAACACCGTAGAAGAAAAAAAATTCCAAACGCCAAAATTGCGTTTTTTGGTCATTTTACGTCACTCAAAAAATGGAATAAAAATAATCAAAAAAGTCGCATGCATTCCAAACTGCTAGCAATAAAAATTACACTTCAGCTCGCAAAAAATGCACCTTCACTGACGTCCGTAGGTGTTAGTACAAAAAAGTTATTGGTCGCACAAACTGGCGCCGCGGCGCAAATGTCAAAAATAGAAAATGTTTGGAATTTTTTTACAGTACCAAAACATAAAGGAAACCCTACATGTTTGGTATTGCCGGATGTGTAATAACCTGTAGAATACAGATAACACATTATATTTACCGAAGATTGAACGCCGTAAAAGCAAATCACCCAGAAACATGGCGAAAATACATTTTTTCACAATTTGTCCCACTTGGAATTTTTTTGTGGTTTCCCAGTATATTCTAGAGTATAGTGAATACCACCATTAGAAAGTACATCTTGTCCTGCAAAATATAAGCCCTCATGTGTCTATGGAGGTGGAAAACTAAAAAAGTTATGGCTTTCAGAAGGCGAGGAGGGAAAAACGAACGTGTCACAAAAAAAAAACACCGGGTCCTGAAGGGGTTAATGCTGTATTTTCCATCCTGTATTACACTGTACACTTAAAAAAATTCCCTTATGATCCAGCCACGTGCTCCTGTGTGGAAGCCCAGCTGAAACATCATTAGGGGAAATGACGTTACCAATGGTGTTAGAACGTTGAGCAGCTATTCTACAACCATTCTGTAGGATCTGTGCCATGTTCATACAATACAGGCAAATATTTGTTGATTATAGATTCAATCTGATTGAATTGGGCATTATAATAACAAATTACAGTGGAAACATATTGGGATTTTTCCAAATGTTGTACGGGGTGCAATAAATTGCTATTGAGAACCCAGTTTGGGTGTCTCCAATCCACCAAATGCTGACAGATATTCTGGGATTTAGTGTGGAAATCTCTCTCACAGGTTGAATTTCTTTTGGTCCTGGTGAGCCCACATATAGGAATGGACAGCAAGGTATGTTTGGGGTGACTGCTTCTAAAATGTAGAATTGTATTCCCAGCGGTTTGCTTCCTAAATGTTCTGGATTTAATTAATTATGTTTGTGACGGTATACCTAGAAAAGTGGGGAGTCATGACCCCACCAAAAAAAACAGAAGGTCATCAATTTATCTGCCATACCACTCATTGTCCCCCGCAAAAGGATTGGTCACAGAAAAAATATACATTTGTTCCCAACAGGACATCACCAGGTTGGCTAGTGAGGGTGAGAATTTAGCACTCATGGAAACTCCATGTAAGTGTAAATACTAACTAGTATCAAATAGAAAAAAGTTATGGTGCATCAAAAACTCACTAGCCAACCTGAGGAAAATCCTGGTGTCAGCAGAGAGAAAACCATGACATTCCAAATGATAATCCAATACAAGAAGGGTCACCTCCAAAGGTATACTAGTATAAAGTGACTCGACATCACTCCTTAACCACCTGAAATTAGAACTCCATTGTTTGTTTTCAAAATTTCTTAGCACATCCCTAGTGTCCTGTAAATATTCAGGAACATGTTTCACCAGGGGCTGAAGCTGGTCGTCAAGCCACTCGCATAACGGCTAACACAGGGAACCAACGCCTAACACGATCAGACACATCAGGGGAGGATGAACTTTTTTATGAACTTTAGGAAGGCCGTACAAGAGGGGAACCGTGGAATCAGTTCTGTTCAGAAATTCAACCTCCCTCTCAGACAAAACGGGGAGAGAAAGGCCTTCATTCCACAGAGCAGACAGCTCAATTTTAAATTGTTTTGTAGGATTTCCCTCCAATTTACGATATGTACAACTGTCAGCCAAGAGAGAAAACATTTGCATACAATAATAAGATTTATTCATGAAAACCATAGTTTACCCCTTGTTGACCATTTTGGATAATTCCTCCAATGCTGTACGTTGAGACAGGGACAGATTAGATACACTTCTATTGGTTGATAATGAATTATGTAAAATCTTAAAGGGGTTGTCTCGCTACAATGATTGGGTTTTAATTTAAAGATCTTTAAAAAACAAGCAGCTTTGCAATATATGTTCATTACAAATGTCCTACTGATTTTGAGCTAGCCCTGTTAGTATTACTACATCAGCTTCTCAAATCTCTATAGCAGCTGACCTGTTGATCCTTATCTTACTGGCTGTCAGGTCTGCATGACTCATCACCTTTGAAGACAGGTCAGAGCTGAGAGCCCCTCCCGCACAGAATGCTTCTGGAGGGGGAGGAGGACTCTGGCGTCTGTGTCCTTACTGCCTGGAAAAACCCTGTGTGTCACTGCTTCCTCCTGCTCTCTACACAGATAGATGTGACACCAGTGACCCTGTCTGTTACTATAATCATGATATGTCTTTGGAACTGTGACTATACTAATACTATACAGATCAGGGGGCATGTGAATACTTTATGTTCTCCTGTATTAGTGACACATCCTGAGTATAGTAACACTGCCCTTGTTGTTGCTGGAGATGTGGAGACTTGTAAGCTAAGCAGGGGATATAGGAACACATGCATCCCCTCTGCTCTATTAGCACACAGCTTCATATTCCTCTCTACACTCCTAGATCAGCCCTCTCCTGCAACAGACCTAGGCAGACACACACAGGGTGAACTCTGAGAGCAAACCCCCCCCCCCCCCCCCTGTATTGAAGTTACGTAGCTGCCTGTGTGCTGATGGGAGGGGGGAGAGGGAGCAGAAGAGACAGACAAGCTAGCACGCCCCTCAGTTCAACTTACCAGGGACACTGACAGGCTGAAAGCTCGTAATGAGACAACTCCTTTAAGCTCATTCTCAACATGTAGTTGGAATCGTTCCATGGAGTGCAATCAGGCCTGTACTGGACAGAAACCAGGGTTAGAAATTCTAAATGTATCTGGAAGAACACCATCAAAAGAATCAAACAAATTGGAAAGCTCCAATTCCTACAAGGATAATAATGTCAATTTCTCCGAAAAATCTAAACAAGAAAACTCATTAGTGATGGTGACATTTTGATTGGCAGACTGTAAAGCTAGGTTCACACGGCTTAATTGTGGGACGTATTTCGCCCCACAATTACGCCCTGTGTACGGGGGCAGGAGCGGGGCGGCCCATAAACATGCATTATTCTCGGCGCATATACGCCGTGAACAATTGACATGTCACTTCTCTCCCCGCTCGCCGTATTGTGCGAGCAGAGAGAGGAGACATAATCCATAGTTCTCTATGAGAACCGTGGATTACCGTAATGACTGGGACGTATCTCGCCCCGTATTTCGCGCAATACGGCGCGAAATACGGTGCGAGATACATCCCAAAATAAGCCGTGTGAACATAGCCTAACAGTTCACCAGTATTCCAAAAGTGTTTTTTACAGTTAAATTTCTAACAAATTTATTGACACTTTTAACTGTGGAAAAAATATCAAAGGTTTAGTACCAACAAAATTGAAGCCAAGACACAAAACCTCAGTTTGTGCTCTAGAAAACACTGTGTCGGACAAATTCAAAGTGTCTAAACTTTGGACATTGTTCCCTTGTTGTTTATGGTAAGTCTCTTGGGTACATTTAGAATGTTTCCACTTTCCTCTACTGCGCCGTTTTTTGATTGTATTTGAAGTATAGATGGGACGGCATATTGGAATCAACAGAAATGTCATTTAAATTATCACGTAAAATGGAACTTATCTGAACTAAAACTGACACAATTTGTATGTCTAGAGATTTTTTTACTGTGCCAGGTATTCCTTTTTAGAATAGAGTGAGGAGTGTCTCTATATGTCTCTCTTTGATGCCAGCAATTTACTCAATCATTTTCATAGTCGCCCAGGTCCCTCTGGAACTTACGCCATTATGCTAGTTTCCAGTGAGAACATATTGGTACAGACTTTATCATATACCTGGGAATATTCTGCCACAGTGTTACCTTCACCTAGATATGTCTCCAAAGATTGAATCTGTATGGCAAATTGAGAGAGATCTCTGTATTGACCTTTCATATACTTATACATATTTACAGTGGGGAAAAAAAGTATGTAGTTAGCCACCAATTGTGCAAGTTCTCCCACTTAAAAAGATGAGAGGCCTGTAATTGACATCATAGGTAGACCTCAACTATGAGAGACAAAATGAGAAAACAAATCCGTAAACAACATTCTCTGATTTGGAAAGAATTTATTTGCAAAATATGGGGGGAAACAAGTATTTGGTCACCTACAAACAAGACCTTTAACTTCTTCTTTAAAAGGCTCCTCTCTCCTCCCCTCATTACCTCGCCACACATTAAACTCCACTACGGGGAATACCAAACTGCTGTTGAAGGACACCAGAAACAAAATTGCAGCCTTGCACCGGCTGGGAAGACTGAATCTGCAATAGGCAAGCATCGTGGTGTGAAGAAATCAACTGTGGGAGCAATAATTAGAAAATGGAAGACATACAAGATTACTGATAATCTCCCTCGATCTGGGGCTCCTCACAAGATCTCATCCCGTGGGGTCAAAATGATCACAAGAACGTTTAGCAAAAATCCCAGAACCACACGGGGGAACCTAGTGAATGACCTACAGAGAGCTGGGACCAACTTAACACAGGCTACCATCAGTAACACACTCCACTGCCAGGGACTCCGATCCTGCAGTGCCAGACGTGTCCCCTTGCTTAAGCCAGTAAATGTCCGGGCCCGTCTGAAGTTTACTAGAGAGCATTTGGATGATCCAGAAGAGTATTGTCATATGGTCAGATGAAACCAAAGTAGAACTGTTTGTTAGAAACACAATTCATTGTGTTTGGATGAGAGAGAATGCTGAGTTGCTTTCAAAGAACACCATACCTACTGTGAAGCATGGGGGAGGCAACATCATGCTTTGGGGCTGTTTCTCTGCAAAGGGACCAGGACGACTGATCCATGTACATGGAAGAATGAATGGGGCCATGTATCGTGAGATTTTGAGTGCAAACCTCCTTCCATCAGCAAGGACACTGAAGATGAAACGTGGCTGGGTCTTTCAGCATGACAATGATCCCAAGCACACCGCCAGGGCAACGGAGGCATTTCAAGGTCCTGGAGTGGCCCAGGCAGTCTCCAGATCTCAACCCCATAGAAAAATTTTGGAGGGAGTTGAAAGTCCGTGTTTCCCAGCGACAGCCCTAAAACATCACTGATATAGAGGAGATCTGCATGGAGGAATGGGCCAATATACCAGCAACAGTGTGTGCCAACCTTGTGAAGACTTACAGAAAACGTTTGACCTCTGTCATTGCCAACAAAGGATATATAACAAAGTATTGAGATGAACTTTTGTTGCTGACCAAATACTTATTTTCCACCATAATGTGCAAATAAATTCTTTCCAAATCAGACAATGGTATTTTCTGGATTTGTTTTCTCATTTTGTCTCTCATAGTTTAGGTCTACCTATGACGTCAATTACAGGCCTTTCTCATCTTTTTAAGTGGGAGAACTTGCACAATTGTTGGCTGGCTAATTACTTTTTTTCCCCAACGTATTATGTCCCCCCCGAAGGAGTCTTTTCTCTAATCTAAATAACACTAATCTTGCTAAAGACGTTGCTGCAGAAACAGGAGATTTGCGGCTCCCAGTGCTGCAGCTGCTCTAGGAACAGAGCTGTACTTAACAGCCCTGTTCCTAGAGCAGTCTCTGCAAGCGCGAGGATGCGGAGGAAACCTTAACCCTTGGATTGCCACGGTCCGTGACCACGGCATAATCAAAGGGCATTACCCTGCTCCATCGAGTGATCGGGACATCCGGTGACCCGATGTAGCCCAGGGATCATCTCTACAGTCAGCCCTGGGGACCTAGAGTAGGCCCAGGGGTTTCTGTGTAAAAAGCCAGAGATCAGAGTACACTGCTGCCTGTGTCTAACTGACACAGATTGTAATGTATTAGCATATGTAAGTAAGCTAATACATTACTAAGTGTAAAAAATAATAATTGTGCAATAGTTATCCCTTCATGGAATAAATCAAAGTAAAAAACATAAAAAAAATTGTAGAAGAAAATAATAAAATAAAAATGTTTGATAAAAAAGGTATTGTGCATACATTACACAGAAATAAAAACCCTACACACGACTGTAATAAGTTAATCTAACACGTTATTTAGTGTGAAAAGTCAATGGTGTAAAAAAATAATTAACCCCCCCCCCCCCCCAAAAAAAAAAAATAAAAAATTCTGCAGTAATTTATTTGTAAATTTAAACTACACCCCCCACAAATACAACTTGTCTCGCAGAAAACAAGCCCCCCATACAACTGCATAACTTAAAAGATAAAAAAAAGTTGTGACCGTTGAAAGGCAAAAACTACAACATTTAGCTGGTCATTAAGTACTTTTCAGTCCATCAGCTTAAGAGGTTAACAACCTGTAACCCGCGGCATCAAAGATGATGGACGGTCATTAAGAGGTTACTAATCAATGCAGAAATCCAGATAATTACAAAAGGTTCACTCTTTCTTGCAACTGTATAGTTATTTCTGAGACCAATAACTTTTAACCATTTTATTTTTCATCAAATTTACCTATATGAATGTTTATGTGGTTTATATTAATGCCATTTTGGAGTGCTATTTTTTGATTAATGTTTATTCCATTTTTTTTTCAAGGCATAAAAAAAACTGCAATTTTCTCATTGGGTGTTTTTTTATAACATTTAGGGCAACATGTATGAAAACTGTTTAGGTCTAAAATTGACTTTGTTGCCCATTACAAACAATCAGAGCACCCCTCTCATTTTACCAGAGCACTCTATGAAAAAAGGGGTGCTCTGATTGGTTGTTCTGGCAACAAAGTGAGTTTTAGACCTAGAAAGTTTACATACATGTGGCCCTTACTGTGTAGCAAGTTCTACTTTTCAAAAAATATCAAAGGGGTTGTCTCACTAAAACATTTTGCAGCCTTTTGTGCTGGTTGCCAAGCATAGTTTGTGAAATGGAGGCGCAGGAAATATCTTCACTCTCTGCAGACACGCCCCACACTGTATGTATGTAATGATTCCTTTTGTGTGAGCTGGCGGAAAAGGAGAGGTTCTCAGCTGTCCGAGACTAAGGCTATGTGCACACAGCAAATGACAAAATGCTGTCCAAAATACGATGGCATTTCAGTAATTGCTGTGAATAAATAGCACAAGGAATCATTGTGCGTGAAAAGGTAAGTGCAACTTGATAGTTTATATCTAAATTTCTCGGTCTTTCTACATACTTTGTAACTAGAATGGGCATTTGACATTCAGGACTTGGGGAAATATGGGTGATTTTTTTTCTCTATCTCTCTTATATAGTGATATATCCTGCAGATTATTATACCTTTGAACACTAAAGATCTGCATAACAAAACTTTACGATTTATCGGTTTGTGTTTACATGGGACTGCACATCTGTCTCACAAGTGTGTTTATGTGGGACTGCACAGTACAGCTTTGTTCTCTGATTTATGTGGGACAGCGCATCTGAGTCACAAAAGTAATTTATGTGGGACTGCACAGTACTGTTGTGTTCTCTGGCTGTGAATTATGTGGGACTACGTATTTGTGTCACAAAAGTGATTTATGTGGGACTGTACATCTGTGTTACAAAAAGTGCATTACGTGGGACTGCACAGTGCAGCTGTGTTCTCTCTGTAATTTACGTGGGACTGCACATCTGTGTCACAAAAGGTGTTTTCCGTGGGACTGCACATTGCAGCCATGTTCTCTCTCCATCCACGCTCCTGTCTGCTACCTGGGCAGGACATGCTGCTCAGCCGACAGCTGACACATTAGCTGGACATAACACAACCTGGGCTTCAGCACCATTACTATAAAACGGCATGTTATCATAAACCATAGCACTTTGCTAATGGTATCCTAGGACGGACATTCTTATATTTTAAACTATGATCTTTGCAGTGAGACAACCCCTGTAAGGGTTAGTTTGCTTTTTCTCCCAGCAATGTTTATTTCTAGTCAATATATACAATAAAACACAAGAACCATATGACTGTTAGAGATATTAGCTTAGTTAACTCCTTACAGCTGCTGCCAGGTTTGACTTGCCTGCCAAAGCCCACTTTTTTAAAATCTGACGTGTCACTTTACGTGATAAAAGCTTTTTGATGCTTTTACTTATCCATGTGATTCAGAGATTGTTTTTTCATTACACATTGTGCTTTAGGTTAGTAAGAAATTTTACATTTTCAAAGTTCAAAAAATTCTGTATCTAAGACAGTTATTCCACACAAAATAGTTCATAACTAGCATCTACCATATGTCTACTGTAGGTTTTCACCATGTTTTAAATGTATTTTTATTTCTTTACGACATTAGGAGGCATAGAAATTTTCTAGTAATTTTTCACATTTTCAAGAAATTTAGCAACTTTTTTTTTTAGGGACCACTGAAGTTCTGATGTGGTTTTGAGGGGCCTGTATGTTATATGCCCCCATAAATGACTCCATATAAGAAACAACACCCTTTAATATATTCCAGACAGACTTTTGGGAGTTTATTATCCCTTTAGGTATTTCACAGAAATTAAAGCAAAGTGGAGGTAAAATTTTAAAATTTCACTTTTTTTTTGCAGATTTTCAATTTTTATCTATTATTCACTTGAACACAGTAGATGTGACCTTTGAGATGCAATTCAGCATTGCTTCCCCCAATTCTGCCATTTTTAAAGATATTGCATATGTGGTCCTAGTGCACTTTTTGGCTCAAGCACAAGCCTCAGAATAGGAGGTGCCCCTACTGGACTTTGGGGTCTCATTTTCATTACAATTTTCATTAGGCACCACTTCAGTTTGCGGAGAACCTAAAGTGCTAAAACTTAATAAACACCTCTAAGGAGACCCCATATTTAAAACTACATCCCTTAAGGAATATAGCCAGGGGGTATTGAGTATATCAACCCCACTGGTATTTCACACATTTTTTTAGTGTTAGGCTGTGAAAATGAAAGAAAAAAAAATTCCCAACAATCTGCAATTTTAGCTGAAAATGTTTCATTTGTACAAGAAATGCTGGAAAATAAGCACCCCAAAATTTGTTGCACAATTTTTTCAAAGTTAGGCAATACCTTATATGTGGCTGTAAACTGCTGTTTAGGTGCATGACAGGGTGTACAAGGGAGGGAATGCTAATTGGTTTCTGGAACACAGATTTTGCTGGGTGCCATGTCGCATTAACAAAGCCCCCAAAGTACCAGAACAGGTGAAAGAAGTCCCCTCATTTTGAATTCAACACCCCTCATGGATCATTTTATTTTTTTATTTTTACAGCGTTCGGCATGAGGTTTTAATTTTATATAGCTTTTTATGTTTTATTACTTTTACACAATAGAAATATATTTAAAAAATCTTGCGTTTTTATGTTGTCATAGTCTTTTTTTATTTTTCTATATATATGGGGTTGATTGAGGGCTTGTTTTTTTTTTGCAGGATGAGTTGATGTTTTTATCGGTACCATTATGGGGTTTATATGACGCTTTGATCCCTTTTTATTCCATTTTATGTGCTGCGGGGTAAATGAAAAATTGCAATTCTGTAATTTTTTATTTTTTTTTTCTTTTTCACGGCGCTCACCAAGTAGTTTAAATAACATCACAGATTCATATGGTAGGTTGTTACGCAAGCGGCAATACCAGATATGCGTAATTTATTTATTTTGATCTTTTTTTGGTTGATTACCATCTGTAAAGGGGAGGAGGGCATTGTACAAGTTTTTCTCTTGTTGTGTACCGTAAAATACACGCCATTGTAACATGCTACAAAGCTTGTAGTTTTTGGTTGCTCAATTCTTTTGCGCATTTTACATCCAGGGGTTAATTAAGCATTGTTCTGCTGTTGTGGTCACTAAAAGAAGCCGTCTTTTTCACCGCCAAAAAAGACATTTTCCTGTAGCATAATTCATAACCGAAGGTTAATTACAAGTTTTTCTCTTGTTGTGTACCATAAAATACATGTCATTGTAACATGCTACAAAGCGCAATTTACATCCAGGGGTTGATTAAGCATTGTTCTGCTGTTGTGGTCACTAAAAGAAACCTTCTTTTTCACTGCTAAAGAAGCAATTTTGCCTGTAGCATAATTCATATCCGAAGGTTAATTAAGCCTGTTTGTGCTTTTACATTCAGTAAAACACAGTGTTTTTAAACGACACATACAAGTAAATTTTTCCTGGCCCTTTGTGGAGCGCAATTTATATCCAGGGGTTACCCAAGCTTGTTACTGGGTTCATTTGGAGTCAAATACAGGGTGTGTATTTATCATATACAGATATCTTCCTCAAACAGTGTCTGTACATTTTAGAACAAACAGTATGTCAGACAGAGAGGTGGCAGGCTCTTCACCTGCGAGTGGCAGTGGCACAAACATTCCTGGAGCAGGCCCAGGTCTCAGCACAGCAAGGGGACGTCGCAGCAGGGGTCACTCGGTGGGGCCAGAACTGCCGGTGTCATCTAGCGGCCGTGTGTTGTTCAGCAATCCAATGGTTCTTGATTGGTTGACTAGGTCATCCACTTCCTCCCAGATGACGTCTGACAACCCCAGCCAAGAGTCGGTGGGAACGTCAGACACAACCCTTAGTTGGCATGGCCCAGGAATGGGTCAGCGGCCCTCACCTGTCCTCAACCCGCCTCTGTCCCATCCGTATTCCTCAGCCAGAGATCTACTATGTGGTCTGGGCTCAGCGCCACTATATAGCAAGTATGAACAATTTGAGGAGGGCAGTCAGCAGCTACTTGGCAATGAAGAAATGGGGCCAATATCCCCTGCTTCTTGCAGTAGGCGGCAAAGTATAGATGTGGAGAGTGGCATTGGAGGTCATGTTGTGAGGGGTCGGGCTCTGCATACCAAGTCCGGTGATGAGGACAGCAGTGCCGCTGAAACACAAATAGATGATGATGTAGCTGACCGCACTTGGGAGCCGGGTGAAGCAAGGGCTTCATCATCGTCAGGAGAAGAGGGCATCAGCTTGCGCGTCAGGCAGCGGCGCAGCCAGCAATTGGGTTGTGTGGCCGTGATCCAGCAGGGTAGCAGCAGTGTGGGGTCAGGAGCCAAGCGGCCACGGGGTAGAAAACCCGCTTCGCAGGTCCAAGAAAGCAGCGGCACAGCGGCTCAGCGAGGAGGCGACGGGGGTAGTCACTCAGTGTGGAGCGTTGGCGGTAAAATCAGCTACTCGGTGGTGTGGCAGTTCTTTGCTAAGACACCAGAGGAGCCGAATATGGGTATATGTAGAATCTGTGGGCAGAAAGTGAAGCATGGCCAGGGAGCTAATGTTGGCACCACGGCCCTGCGTCAACGCATGCAGCGTCACCATCTGGTGGCCTGGGAGAAACATGGCTCATATGTGGTGGTACATCCTGCCGCCGCAGCAGCAGCAGCGGCCAGTGGCACGCATGATATTGCAGCCAGTCAAGGCTCCACCACCTCTGCAGAAGGGAGCTGTTTCTCTTTGCCATCATCTCCCGGTCCAGATGCTCCTGCTCCTCGCTACTCATGGCGCCAGAAGTCATTCAGCGAGGCGATTTAAAAGACAACAGTATGCGTCCAACCATCCTAAAGGGGCAAACAGCTGAACCGTGCTCCTGTCCAAATTGTTGGTACTGCAGTCCCTCCCCTTTTCCCAAAAGGGACTCTGCACCATTCAGAGAACTAATGGCTTGTGCCGATCCGAGATGGAGAGTTCCCAAACTGCAATTTCTTTTTTCCCAAAAAAGGGAGTACCCCGCACTTTATAAATATGTAGAACAGAAGGTGGGCCAGTCCTTGAGCTTATCGGTTTGTTCCCCAAAGGGGCACGGCAGCACGGACGTCTGGAGCTGTAAAATACGGTCAGGGCCAGTATATGTCCTTTTTACGGCCCCTTGGGTGAAAGCTTCCTCCCAGGCACACCAACAACTTGGCAGGAGACGCCGCTTTCTCCTCCAACGTTGTCAAACTTTCGTCTGCGCCAATGTCCGCCTCCTCCTCCTCCACCACCACCACCATCTCAGCCTCCACAAGTACTGCTTTCTCATACCACATGTGTAGGGCACAGCGGTGTCATGCAGTTCTACACCTGGTATGCCTCGGCGAACGAAGTCACACAGGGGAGGAACTGCTCCGCGTCATGCAGCAAGAAATCGATGTGTGGCTTTCTCCGCGCCAACTGCAAATCGGAACCATGGTGATGGACAATGGGGGGGACATGGTGTCCACGCGGCACCGAGAGGGGATGGTCCATGCACCTTGCATGGCGCATGTTTCATCTGGTTGTGAAAAGGTTCCTGAAGACTTCCACCGATCTTCAGAATCTTCTGAAAATAGCTAGGAAACTGTGCATGCACTTCATCCATTCCTACAAAGCCAGAAACACCCTTCTCAAGTTGCAGCGGCAGAACGGCCTCCCCAACACACAGACGTTTCCACCCGTTGGAATTCCAGCCTGCACATGTTGGACCGACTGTATTAATAGAGAAAGGCCATTAACGATTTTTTGATGATCCAGGCGGACAGGAGTACTCCCCTGTGTAACTTTGATGTCAGCCAGTGGCAGCTCATGCGTGACACCTGCCGTTTGTTGGGGCCATACCGGGGAGGCCCCCTTTATTTGGGTCAGCCCCAAAGGCCCTACGGGATGAAAAACCCGTCATTCCATTGCTTCATGCCCTTTTAACAGATGCAAAAAACTTTTTGGGGCAGGGGACGGCAGACTCCCCGACTACATCTCGCGGCCACATGAGCCCCGGTGGGGCAAAAAGGGGAGGAGGAGGACATTGAAGCAAATTTTTTGGGGGGGAAAAATGAGTAAATTTTCCCCCGGTGACAAGGGGAGGAGGGCAGGGCAGCTGGAGGGGGTTTAGATGGAGATGAAAAAGGGACGAGGCAGATGCCCCGCAACGCTGGGGCCCAGTAAAACAGTGGAGATGGAGGCAGGGGGGCCCCTCGGAGCCCAATTTTGTGCAGATGGCTGCAGCCTGTGATTTCCCCTGGCTAGGGGACACCCCGAATAGTCCCCAAACCCGGAAAGGGGGGGATGAGCTTCGGCCTCCCCCCTATTGGCCCCCTCGCTACCGGGTCCAAAATGGGAGCCTTTTTTCCAGCTGCTGAGAGGGGGGAAAACTCAAATACTATAGGGAAACCCTCCCTAGTCAGTTGGCCTTTTCCCTTATGGGGCGGCTTCGCCCTCCTCTGACGGTCTGACCGGGGGGGTTTTTCAGCGTTTCACGTACTATTTGCCGCGGCTGCGGGGGGAAAAGGTGGCGGGTTAGGAGCATTTCCCACCCTCCTTCAGCAGAAACCCTTTAGTCGGGAGTAAATGTTTGGAGCTTCCTTCACCCCCCTAGTGGGGGAGGGAAAGTCCCCAAAAAAAGCAGCGAGGATCTGGAGCGGGACCCGAACCAACGGGGTGGGGGCCCAAAACTTGGGGACAGCACTCTGCCACCAAAATTTTTAGAAGATCCGCTGGCTACGGGGAAACCCAAAACGGGGTGGTGGCCCCCCAACTTCCCCGATTTTTTGCAGGGGGAAGGAAGCGGGCCTTTGGCCCGTAGTGTGGCATCAGAGCGGGTTTTTCAGTGCGGGGGGGGCCCTTTTTTTAAACCCCAAGGGGGAACCCCCCTTGTCCCCCGGGGATGGGGAAATGATGACCTTGTCAAGATGAATCAGGCGTGAATCGGCCAGGATTTCCACACGCCAATGCCTTAGGCGTCAGACTTCAAACCCTGAGCCCCCAAACCCAAAAATGTGAGAAATGAGTTTTTGGGGTTTTAAATACCTGCCCCAGCCAAATATTCTGATGCCTCCCCCTGCCCCGATGCCACACTTTTGCGACCCGGTTTTTTCCCCTCTGCCCCCAACCATCTTTTTCCAGGGGCTTGTATTGCCCAAACCCCCCTCCAACCTTACATTTTGCCCCCTCTATAAAAAACCCTGCTGCTGTGTGGGTTTCTGGTGGGCCGTGACATCCACACTGTTGGGCATTGTGCCACTCTCTGACCTCAGCGTTGCTCCTGCCGCCGTCACCCCCCACTCTCTTCATTGTGCCATCTTTTGGGCCCACTCCCGTTTTTTCCCCCTCCAAATGTCATTGTGCCACTGCCCCGGGCCTCATTGGGTTTTCTGCACGGTGACCTCCACACTGTCAAATTTTGCCACTATGTGGCCTACTCCAGTTTTTTTCCCCCCCAAATTTTCATTGTGCCCCCTGTTTTGAAACCCCATGCTGTGCGCCCTGACCCCCAAACTGTTTTCCCTAGTGCCCCTCTGTGGCCTCTCCAGTTGGTTTTCCACCCTCCAGAAAAGGGCATTGGCCCCTGTCTGACCTTTATGCTGGTGCTGGGCCCTGATCTCCACACTGTGTCATTGTGCCACCCATGTTTGGGCCTACTCCCGTTTTTGCCACCTTTCCCGAATGTTTATTGTTTCCACTAAACTTAAACCCCATTCTGCCGCCATGCCCTTTCCCCCACTGTTTCAAATTTTGCCATTCTGTGGTGACTTCCCGGTTTTTTTTCCCTTTTTCCCCCCCAGAACCCCGGCCCCTTTTGGCCTTGCTGCGTGGCTTTCCCGCCGTAATCCCCACACTTTTGTCATGATGTTGTACCCCCTGAGCTCTCCCGCTTGTTTTTTTTTCCCGCTTTCCCCTGGGATGGCTTTATAGGCTACATTTTCCCCCCTTTTAGTTTTTTGGTCATTTTTTGGGCCCCCTTTAAAAGGGCCCCGGGAATTTTTATAGTGAAGCGATTCTAAGGGGGGCGGCAGTCCCTCTGCGTGTCATACTAAAAAACAACATTGTATGAAGACCAAAAAACCCAAATCCCTCGCATTTTTTAAGCATGGCACAACCCTTCACACCCCTGCAGGCTCTGTGCGCCTGGGAAAAGCTGTTTTTTAACGCGATTCATCCCGAAGTTTTAAATTTGGGCCGAAACAATTTTGTCGGAAAATTTTGGCGAAGGGGCCAAATTTAAAAATTTTTTTGAAATTCGCCCATTTTCCCCAATGGGGATTGGATTTTTTTTAAATGGGTTTTAAATGTTATACTCTTTACCCAAAAAAAGGGTTTAAAAATTTAAATAACCCCCCATAGGGTGCCCCCCCAGTTAGTAAATAAAAAGGGTATTAAGTCCCCCCCCCTTCTAAACCTATTTTTTAAAACCCATACCCATTAAAAGATTGTCATTGTGGATTTATTTTTAAAGGGGGCAAATTTTTTTTTCCCTACTTTTTTCCCCCCATTTTTTGGGGTGTATCGCTCTGTGTACCTTATGGAAGAAATACTTTTTTGGGTTTTTCCCTATAGTTTCAGGGAAATGTAGTATATTTAAAGTTTCCCCTTTTAGGTGTACATTCACTGTTTTCCCTTTTTTGAAAATATACTTTCCCTGACTTATTTGTGGATATTTTTATTTTAGTGAACATATTAAAGGTTCTGTTTTAGTCTATTTTTCTACTGTCAGTGATTTGTCTTTTAATATAGCTTTTTATGAAATTTTTAAATTTGGGCTTTAAACTAATTGTCCCCAATTTTATAATTTTCCTCATTTTTCTTGAGGCTTTTCCCTTTTTCCCCTGTTTGTTTATGTAAAACACTGTTGGGAGATTGTCTGACTGTATCATAACAGTTGTCCCCTTGAGGAGAGGTCCGAAAGGGACCAGGGCTAGAAACACTGCTCTCAGTTCCCTCATATTGGACAAGAGGGACTTCTTGAGAGGGACCAGGATTTCTGGGTCCATCTATCCAGAGTATGGGCTCCCCAGTCTGAGGCGTTGGTTGTCAGGGTGACTGTGTGTCTCGGGACAAGTGAAGTGTCCGATGTCAAATTGTCCCCTGATAGTCACCATGTCAAATCAGGGAATCCAGGGACTGAGGGGGGCAGTCCCAGGAAGCCAGGATGTAGGGCTGAGTTTAGACAGCATTTTTCACGGCACATTGTGAACTGTGGCATGTATTTTACAGATAAGAAAACCGTACGCTCCTGTCACTAATTTTGCCTTTTCAAAACCACTCATTTATGTACAATAGTGTAATACCGCTAAATAATATGGTCACCAAATAACACACTTGTTCATGGAGCACAGAAACATATTATCATCATACTGTTACTAAACAAATCCCACCAACATCATCAAATCCAATTATACCACTACCTAAGCACCAAATAACACTGCCAGACCATTACCACATGCGAGCACCACATAGTGACTACCAGGTGTACACAGGCTCTGCAGACATAGGAGTAATTATAGTGTAGTTAAAGGGAACCTGTCACATAGATTATGCCCCCCACTTGCTGAGGACAGCTCAAGCTAGTGTCAGACATGCTGTTCCCAGTGCTGTGTCCCTTATTCTGTAAGATGCTGTAGTTTTAGAGCATTTACTCCTCAAATCTTATTCATGGGTAGGTGTTTAGCCCTGCCCACCAAAAGCTAGCCCGCCCATTGAAAAGCTATTCACATGGTTTTCTCCCTATTCAAATTTAATAGGTTTATCAGTTGAAGTAGGCGGGGCTAGCCTCAGATGGGCGGGGTTTGAAAAAAAATTGACTCTTTGAATGACTCTTCGAATGACTCTTCTGGCTGAAAAAACTGCAGTTTTTGAGCATTTAAATAAAACGTAAACGACAGTATCTTACAGAATAAGGGACACAGTGCTGGAAAGAGCAGGTCTGCCACTAGCTTGTTCTGTCCTCAGCAAGGGGGGCATAATCTATGTGACAGGTTCTCTTTAAAGCAAGTAACTCACAGATGATGTCTTTTCTGGTAGGATAACCCAAGAATCATATTGTACAGCCTGAACTCCATCCCCTGCATCCCTAGAAGATCAGCCACAGTTAGGACCTTTAGGGGAAACAGGAAATAGAGTTTAGTACTGTCATCATTTTTGTAGTGTTTATATTAAGTAAGTATATATGCCCCCTCAATAGGTAGGTTTATAGGTCCCCTTCTTAGATAGGTATCCAGGTAAATAGATCCCCCTGTTAGGTAGGTATGTATATAAGTCCCCTCCTTAGTTAGTTAGGTATATAGGTACCTTCCATAGCTAGATAGGTATATAAGTGCCCTTTATAGTTAGGTAGGTATATAAGTGCCCTCCATAGTTAGGTATATAAGCCCCCTCTATAGTTAGGTAGGTATATAGGTCTCCTCCATAGCTAGGCAGGTACAGTACATAGGTCCCCACCTAGTTAGGCAGGTACATAGATCTCCTCTTTAGTTACGTATGTAGGTCATCTCATAGTTAGGCAAGTACATAGGTCCCCTCTATAGTTAGGCAGGTATATAGGTCCACAGATACACAGAAATGACTTCTGCGGATGCACAGAACGACGAAGGGGACGCTGAACCTAGCTGTGAAAATGCACCTGATAGAACAAGCAAGAAGGCATATGAACCACCAATAAGACCAGGAGTGGGCACAGATACTGGCAATCAAGTGTGACAAAAAGCTACACTATGAGTCAACACAATAGTGACCATAACTTGTATGGGAGCACAGTGCTTGTTATCAGGGGCCCTTCCTAGAGGCGGGCGAGACGGGCGATCACCCGGGGCGCCGAGGCTCCGCTCACCCGAGGGGGGCGTCGCCGGCCTCGCCCGCCCGGAGGATCGCCCCTTACTCCGCGCGGCTGTTTTACAACAGTCGCGCAAAGCCAGCAGCTGCTAGTGCAGGGAGGAGACGGGATGGATCGTTCCCGTCCCGCCTCCTCCCCTGTATGTTCAGCGCTCCTGAGCGCCGATAAATAACAGCTCGCGGGGTGCAGGGGTTTTCCCGCGCCCCTGCGACGCTCGTCTCCTCGGCGGCAGTTATTGCCTCTGCCGCTGAGGAGTCCCTGGGAGCTGCGCGACGTGAAAGCGCGTGAGCGTACGCTGCTTACACGCTCGCGTCGGAGCGGGGCGCGGACCGTGGTCTGGGGGAGTAATTTTTTGTTATTTTATAAATTCTTACAGGGGGGGCTCATTGGCTACGGGGGTTTTTATTGGTAAGGGGGGGGGGCAAAACTTGGCTAGGGGGGGTTCATTGGTACAGGGGGGGCACACTGGGGAAAGGGGGGGTATCTTTTGGTACCCGGGGGCATCATGGCTAAGGGGGGGATCTTTTGGTACAGGGGGGGGATCACTGGTACAGGGGGGTATCTTGGCTCAGGGGGGCATCACGGCTACAGGGGGGTATATTTGGCACGGGGGGCTTTATGGTACAGGGGGTTAATTGGTAAGGGGGGGTCATGGCACAGGGGGGTATTTGGTTTTAGGGGGGCAACTGGCTACAGGGGGGGGTTTTTTGGCTAAGGGGGGGCATACTGGCTAAGGGGGGGCATCACTGGCTACGGGAGGTTTCATTGGCCACAGGGGGCATACGGTAAAAGGGGGGTTTCATTGGTAAGGGGGATCCTGGTAAGGGGGGTAATTGGCTAAAGGGGGGGGGTTTATTGGTCAGGGGGGGGTCCCGGTAAAGGGGGGTATAATTGGTCAGGGGGTCTTGGGTTTCAGGGTGGGATCTTTTGGTAAGGGGGGATCATTGGCTCAGGGGGGCTTTATTGGCAAGGGGGGGCTCAATGGTCAGGGGGATATCAGGTACAGGGGGATTATGGTACAGGGGGGGCATCTCTGGCTACAAAAGGGGGGTCTACTGGCTACAGGGGGGGGATGGTACAGGGGGCACTATGGTACGGGGGGTACCGGCTACAGGGGGGTAATTGGTACAGGGGGGATATTGGTACAGGGGGGTTTATTGGTACAGGGGGGGTATACTGGCTACGGGGGCATATCACTGGTACAGGGGCATTCACTGGTACAGAGGGCTTAATGGTTCGGGGCATCTATGGTACAAGGGGGGCATCCACGGTCAGGGGGCTTTATGGTACGGGGGCATCTATGGCTAAGAGGGGGTCCTGGCTCAAGGGGGGGTCTATGGGGGACAAGGGGGGCATTAGGTAAAAGGGGCATGACGGTACAGGGGGATGACTGGTAAGGGGGCTATTACATGGTACCCCAAAGAGGTGCTTAGATGGGGGGTTTGTATAGTGATAGGAATTGTAGAGAAGTGCGATAAAATTGGGAATCTAAGAGGTTTGTTTTTTAAATTTTAAGTGAAGAGTCGGGAGTAGTCTCATGGGGTCTGGGCCCGTGGATGAAAAAGAAGAGAAAGAGCCAACTCTTCAGGAGTCTCCGTGAGTCCTAAATTAACTTTTTGTAATCATTTTATGTCTGCAGAGCCCGGTTCAGCTGGTATCCTCATTTTTTGGCACTGAAGCCGGTAAAATTTGGTTTTTGTATAAATGGATTATATCAGTAATGGCGTTTTTTTTTTCGGTCACTATATGGTGGTTTTGTGGTTGGTGTGTTGGTATTATTTGGTTTTTTTGGTAAAAGGGCAGTACTAATCTGATTTTATATGAGAAACACTTCAGAAAAAGCCCGAGTCTAGATAATTTTTTGGGGGGGGGGAAAAAGCAATCTCTGCGTTTTTTTTTACCCCGTCCCAAATGTTAAGACACTTTCAAAAGCTTATGGGGAAAGTTGAGATGGAAATTTATGCCCAAAGGGATATTCTGAGAAAAAACCCTTAAAACAACCAAAATCCATTTGTGTGATCAACTTTGGCCAAAATCCTTGGAGAAAAAATGTGCCCTTTCTATCCTAATAGTACTTTATGCAGAGTGCCCCCGATTAAAATTAACTAATTAAATTTTTTTTTTTGTCCCGACAAGGGATGAGTCAAATTAACCCTTTGTGTGGTGCCCGAGGACGAATGGAAATTAAATTTTTGTTTGGGTGTTTTTTTGGTTTTTAATGGTAGGATAAAAAAAAGTGTTTTTTTAAAAGTTTTCCGGTTAATTTTATTTTTTTCTCCCAGCAATGTTATTTTTTTTTTGTGTCTTTTTTTTCTAAGAGAAGTGAACCCGACTGTTTGGTTAATTAGTTTAGTTAAATTTATTTAACTTAATTGTCAGGAAAAACAATTTTGAACCACTTGAATAAATTATGCGAAATCCTGGAAATTTTCAAAGGGTTCTTTTTTTTTGCATTACATAATATTTCAAAGAGCAATTTTTTTTAACCTTTTTATTTTTCTGTTTTATGATGTGTGATGTTTTTTTAGGGTTTGGGTAACTGTGATTTTTATTGGACTGTTTTGGGGTAAATCGATTTTTTGTCAATTTTTTTTTTTTTTTGTTTTTTAAGGGGATGGGTTTTCAAAACAAATAAAAAATGCAAATTTTGTGATTGTGTTATTTAGTTTTTTTTTGGGATTCACAATAAAAAAAGTTTTATTTCAAAAGATTCAAAGGGGTTTAATTTTTTTTTTTCTAGAAAAATTTTTTTCTAGTCAACATGTACAATAAAACTCTGAACTTATGAATGTTAGAGTTTTTAGTTTAGTTAAATTATTTTAACTTAAATTGTCAAAAGGAAAAAAAAGAACACATTTGAATAAATATCAATGCAGAATCCCTAATTTACAAAAACCCAAAATTCACTAATACTATTTTCTAACCCAAAAAAACCCAAAAAAACCTTTTTATTTTTCATCAATAAAATTTTTTTTTTCTTTTTTGGGGGAACTGGGGGGGGGGGGGTATTATAAACAGAAGTAGTCTTGAGGAGACAAAGATAAAATGGGGGTGGTTTGGGGCGCTTGGGGGGAGAAACATCTTTAAAAAGCGGAGTGAGTTTACAAAAGGGTTTTTTATCAAAAGCATTACGCGTTTCGCGGAGAATTCCGCTTCCTCAGATGCTCAACATTGAATTAAAAAGAAGCAACATTTATACCCCTCTGTATTGAAACCGAGGCTGCATAGTAACATATGTAAACAAAAGTTTTTCACAAAAAAGAAAAATGTTTTCAATTAATAAAA
>JAODAL010054978.1:0-24272 GCA_025379985.1 Phyllomedusa bahiana | reverse complement strand
AAGTGAAAGCACGTAAGAGAGTGGCCATCAAAACTGCAGATGGTTGCCCGGCTACTGCTCTTGTCTTTAGGCATGGCCTTGCTGTGTTGGGCCATAATTCTCTTGCTCTGGCTGCATGGCAACATCAAATTGTGACAACAATGCTTAATCGTGATGTTAGATCAGAAATTTGTCCTCTGCTGTCCAATTGCAATTGTGATCTTTTACTTGCTTTTCCCAAGTACTCCTGGCTCTGATGCTTGGCTCCATTGCTGTCTATGCTTCCTATTCTAGGCTCCATTATCTTTATTACCCCTTACCAGGGCCGTGATGATGGGTAGGCAGACATAGGCTGTCGCCTAAGGTGCCATACTTCTGCCTGCGCAGGTATGGCTCCATACATAGCAGGTGGGGCTCTTAGTCACAGCCGCCACCTTTACAGAATAGGAGGGGGCAGGTGGGGGTTCAGGGAGGCAGCAGACTGTACTGCGCAGGGGAGGTTGCACACTCTCCTCACGTCCCTGCACTGATAGCTTCTTGTCACAGTGGGGAGTGGGCGGAGTTTCGGCTCCGTCTCCTTCCTGAGTAAGGAAGAAATAAGATGGGCTGTTCTCCTAACCGGTGAGTGTTTGCTAAGTGAGAGAGGACCTGATGCAGGGGGAGAGAGGGACTGCTGCAGGGGTCAGAGATGACCTGGTGCAGGGAGAGAGAGGACCTGGTGCAGGGAGAGAGAGGACCTGGTGCAGGGAGAGAGAGGACCTGGTCCACGGAGAGAGAGGACCTGGTGCAGGGTGAGAGAGGACCTGGTGCAGAGTGAGAGAGGACCTGGTGCAGTGTGAGAGAGGACCTGGTGCATGGCGAGAGAGGACCTGGTTCAGGGGAGAGAGGACCTGATGCAGGGGGAGAGAGGACCTGATGCAGGGGAGAGAGGACCTGATGCAGGGGGATAGAGGACCTGATGCAGGGGATAGAGGACCTGATGCAGTGGGAGAGAGGCCCTGGTGCAGGGGGAGGATGAGAAGACATGATGCAGGGAGAGAAGACCTGATGCAGGGAGAGAAGACCTGATGCAGGGAGAAAAGACCTGATGCAGGGAGAAAGAGGACCTGGTGCAGGGGGGAGAAAGGACCTGGTGCAGGGGGGAGAGAGGACCTGTTGCAGGGGGGAGAGAGGACCTGGTGCATGGGGGAGAGAGGACCTGGTGTAGGGGGAGAGAGGACCTGGTGCAATGGGAGAGAGGACCTGGTGCAAGGGGAGAGAGGACCTGGTGCAGGGGCGAAAGAAATAAGTGCTGGGAGGGGGGCAATTTTTTTTTTTTTGGGAGCGAGGGGGCGCCTTTGGCTGTACTTGCCTAGGGCACCAAAATGCCTTGTCCCGGCCCTGCCCCTTACCAATGTTTGACATACCTTGTCATAATGTCAGTAAGAAAGTATAGATTGGACTCAGCGAGTAAGCCATACTTTGGAAATGTTGGCTGCTAACTATGGCTGCCACCTGCCGCTATTGGCTGGGATTGGGGATAAATCTGTTTATGGCCATTTGGCCACTTAGATGCTGTAGTAATGCAAACAGGTAATTTTAAAATGTTGTGAAATGCAATATTCTAATACTACAAGCTATTGCAGTGCATAGTCTTTGTCATAGTAGCTGGGGGCTTCAGGAAGGCCTCCATGGCTGCCATGTTATTACTTTTTTTACACCATATCATAAGCAGGAGGTGATAGGAGAGTCATATTTGCACATTGGCCTGCAATATCTTATTTTTGTAGAACAGTGTACATGCAATCGCTCCCCCTAGTAGTCAAATACCCTATGGGAAATAAAATTCCTAAAATAAAAAAGGTATTTAGTATTAAAAAATAGTTAAAATCACCCCTCTTTTCCATTTTACAAATAAAATAAAAAATGACACATAATTGGTATTTCTGTGTCCATAAAAGCTGGTCTATTAAAATATAACATAATTTATTCCATGTGGTAAACACCATAGAAATAAAAAGTTACATGCATCCCAAAATGGTACCAAAAAAGCTAAACCTCAGCCTGAAGTCAGACCCTTACATGGAGAAACCAAAAAGACATTGGTTTCAGAAAATGGCACTGCAGTGCAAATTTAAAAAAAAAACAATAAAAAGAACAAAAAAATAACTAAACCTCTTAGGGTGCATTGTCATGACAAATAAAATGTACTTGGATTTTGCAGTTGAAAACTTCACCATTCAATGTGGTAGTGTTTCACATGTTATTGCATGTGGATTTATGTTTTTTTTTACTCACGGTTTACAGTCAGAAACGAGTCCCACATTTGTATGTGGTTTTGGACACAATGTTATAAATCACATACAAATTTTTTGGTGCAGTTTACACAAGGTCTTTAGCCATACCTATTGACATAATAGTACATTTTCACAAGTTTTCAGCTGAAAATACAAGTTGTATAAACTACAACATGTCAATGGGAATGGTTTACTTTTGGTTTTAGATGAGTATTTCAAGTCAAATCCGTGTGGATTCCGACTTGAAATACTCCTCATTTGGACATAGCCTAAAAATTTGCTATCACCAGAATTAAGACGACCTGTAGAACACAGATTGCATGTTATTTATACCAAACCAAGAACCCAATACAAAACAAGACCCACACACAAAATGGAGCTATTGTGTTTTTTCACATTCTACTCCACAAAGAATTTTTGGGGTTTTTCCAGTACATTATATGGTAGGGTCAATGGTACCTTAAAAAACTACTGATAATTTATAAGCTGCCACAAGAAATATTATATGAGCCACCACCTATGACCTATGTAGAAGCTCTTCAACTTCACCATGTATCAATTTAATGTGTAATAGGTCATAAAATTCTTTGATTCAATTTTTTAGTAAAATTAGTATTTATTTTGTGCAACTGAAGGTTTAAACAACACACTCCATAAAATGTAACAAGTATAGTAAAAGGTGGTATACTAATGTATTGTCTGCATTAAATCCTTAGATAATCCAATATTGCAATCCCGGAGAGATAGTAGGAAGGTGCCGGATGCCAGCAGAGAATCCGCACACCTGTGCAACGTTTCGAGGGAACTTCACCGATGCTTGAGAAAGGGTTTGAGTTACCCTGAAATGTCGCACAAGTCTGTAGAAAAAAAAAGAAAAAAGCTATGGCTTTTAGAAGGCGGGGAAGAAAGAAATGAATGAGACATAAACAAAAATCACTGCAGCATTTAGGCTAGGTTCACACGGCTTAACTGTGGGTCGTAAATACGTCCCGCAATTACGCCGTGTGGGCGGGAGCGGGGTAGCGGGGGGCCGGCACTTCGCCGGCCCATAGACAATCATTACTAGCGGCGCTTATACGCCGCTAGAAAGTGACATGTCAATTATCTCCCCGCCCGGCGGGGAGAGGAGACGTAATCCATAGTTCTCTATGAGAACTGTGGATTACCGTAATGAATGGGCCGTTTTCAGCCAGTAACTTGCGCACTTCGGCGTTTAATTTCGGTCCGAAATTCGGCCCATTTTAAGCCGTGTGAAAATGGCCTAAGTGGTTAAGGAACGCTGCATGGATCTGTATGGTTATAATCTAGCAGCAACCTGTGGTTCCCAAAGCTCTTCAAATATTTTTAGGTTTTCAAACTTTTTCTGTCAGTGAATCATTCTGCAGTCCTGTTTCGTTTTACATCCCTAATCTGGAAGGGAATGAACAAATTTTTTTCCTCCTCTGCTCTAGTCCTGCTTTATCAAGAAACTTTTTCTCTTTGATGTCAGTGCCCTGGAGTTAGTGCAATATATTACTTTATTTGTGACCATGAGCTAATGGCAGTGCAGCTTGTTTTGGAAGATTGGCTTCATCTCTTGGAAACTGCTAAGAACCTTGTGACCTTTCATAATGAGCCATAAAAAAAAAGGATCTGAAGTTTTCCTGTAGACTTAACCCAGAATACATATGTTAAGCCCTCTTCTGATTCAATTTTAGTCTTACCTATAATTCAGCATAAAACATATAGTAAAAAGTCAAGACACATTATTATTACCATCAAATAAAAACAAGAGAAACCGTTGTGTGCATCATCGACAAATATGAAAGTGACTCAATAACCTGGTCAGTTGTAATGGGTATCGGGAGCCATGCTGGCTGCATCCTACATCTGCAGGAATACGACGATCGAGCTGATCACACAGATGCTTATGTTGCTGCTATAAACCTGCGAGTTAGTTCTCGTCGTGCCGGTTTCCAAATTTATGTGTGTTCAGATTAATAGCTGTATTCAAGTCTGGTGAATTAGAAGGCTATGGTAGTACTTGGAAGTCATGGTCCTGCTCTTTAAATCATTTCTATTTGGGTGACATGTTGCATTTTCTTGCTGAATAATCCCATCAACCACAGAGTAAACAGTCAACATATATGGGTGCACTTGATCTGCATGGATGGATCCATACCAAAAAAATCGATTGAGAATATACACCACATGTAATGAGTGGGCCTAAAAAATTCCATGGATCCATTCCCCAGACCATATCACTGCCACCAAAGATGCATTGACCATAATAAAGATGGACAAGTGACAAGTCAATGATGAAAGCCATCAAAATCACGTTACCAGGCTTGGTTAGAATAGACAGTGTCTGATGCTTTCAAAGTCTGTTCATGGTAGTTCTGAGTACAGTCAAACACGACACTTCTCTGTACTCAGAACTCCCACAGAACAGAATGGAGTTGTGCAAAGGCTTGACTGTTTCTCCATTACAAGCCAACACTTTGGGGGCCGGTTTGTGAGATAGGTGCGGGTCTCCGAAGATCCATACGTATCAGACTTTGATGACATATCCTGTTGACATGCCTTCAAAATCTATGGTAGGAACATTCCTTTAATCTTTTAATGCACCATGACATTCCTGTATGTCATGGTACAAAGCCCTTTAATGCACCATGACGTCTAGGAACGTCATGGATATAGTGCAGACACAGGAGCTGTGCCCGCACGATCGCTGTGAGAGTCCGGCGGTGATTGGCAGCTAGGCTCCTGCACTTGCTGTCAGGAGTGGAGATAGCTCTGTTTCTGGCAGTTTAACCCCTTAGCAGTCGCGAATAGCGATCACAGCAGCTAAGGCATTATGACAGTGGGAGAAAGCTCCCTCTGTCTTCCATTGGAACCCCAGCAACGAAATTTCAGGGTTCTGGTGGTTGTCATGGCATCCCAGGGGCCAGTCAATGACCTCCGGGTTGTCTGTGACGTCATCCTGCAAGGCTCTGCCGGGGTCGGAGTCTTACAGGATGATTGACACGTATAATACAAAGCAGCATATCTATGCTGAAGTGTATTATACCAACTGAGTTATACCAACGATTTAATGATCGCTGAGTATAGTGCTATAATGTAACAAGTGAAAAAATAAATAAACAAAAACTAAGGGCCATATGTATGAAAACTGTCTATGTCTAAAATTCATTTTGCTTCCCATATCAACCAATCAGAGTCCCCCTCTCATTTTTCCAGAGCGCTATATGGGCAACAGTGTGAGTTTTAGACCTAGATAGTTGTCATACATGTTGCCCTGAGAGTGTCAAAAAAAACCAAAAAAACATTAAAACACGCACACCACTCTTTACCCCAAAAATATTCCCCCCCAAAAAGTACACATATTTGGTTTTGCCGCATGCGTAATGACCTATAAATCTGTCATTTTATTTTAACTGTATGGTGAACGTCAAAAAAGAAAATGTAAAAAAAAGCAAAATTGCAATTTTTGCTTGTCCCACTGCACATAATACGGAATAAAAAGAGATCAAAAAGTCTTATGAATGCCAAAGTGGTAACAATGAAAACGTCAGTTTGTCCTGCAGATTAAAAGACCTTACACAACTCTGTATATGAAAAAATAAAAATGTTATAGCTATCAGAAGAGAGAGAGACATACATTTTGTTTTATACATTAAAAACATGTTTTTTTTTTTTTTAAACTGCTACAACAAAAAACAATGTAAAAAACAATATAAATTGGTTACCACCACAATCGTATCATCCAGGATAGTAAAACTAACATGTCACGAACACTGCATGGGGAGTGCTGTAAAAAATAAAAATAAAAAACAGTACCAGGACTGCAGTATTTCCTTCACTCTGCCTTCCAAAAATGGATTCGAAGGTGATTAAAAAGTCTTGTCCCCCAAAAATTCTACCAATAAAAACGTCAACTCAAGCTAAGAAAAATAAGCCCCTGAACAGCTCTGTTCACAGAAAAAAATAAATATATATAGCTCTCAGACTATGGTGATTAGAGATGGGCGAATTGATTCTAACGAAGTGGAATTCGTTTAGAATTTCAGGAAAACTTCGGTTCTGAACGAAGTCGAAGTTTGGGGTACTTCGCGTGAATGAAGTGTGCTTTTGATTGATAAAATGGCTGCGAGCACATGGCGTTACATGGGGCAAAGAACTCTGGGAGGAAGAAGGGCATAGCCTACATGACATGTGCAGAGATGAAGCCAATCAGAGACCGGCGGGATTCTGTGACGTCACCGCTCTATATAAGTCCGGGCGCGACGCTGGGAGCTCATACCGCTCTCACTGTACTGATTAGGGAAGGTGCTGCCACGGCTGCTAATGATAACTCTTACTAAAGAAATCATTTTTATACAGTGATTTTTGGGGGGTGTCACAGCTTGTCTCAGAAACTACTTCTCTTAATGTTCTAATTCTGATTTTGTGGGGTATTGGAACTGAAGTCCAGTATGCGTCCAATGCAGCTGCATATACATTTTAATGCTATCTGCTCACAGCACATTGAATATCCAAGGGTTATCTAAGCCTGTTCCTGTTGTATTCATTTAAAGAAACAGCGTTTTTACAATCCAAATACCACTTCATTTTTGGTTGCTCAATTCTTTTGCGCAATTTACATCCAGGGGTTAATTAGGCGTTAGTCTGCTGTTGTGGTGACTAAAAGAAACCATCTTTTTCACCGCCAAAAAAGACATTTTTCCTGTAGCATAATTCATAACCGAAGGTTAATTACAAGTTTTCCTCTTGCTGTGTACCATAAAATACATGCCATTGTAACATGCTACAAAGCTGGTAGTTTTTGGTTGCTCAATTCTTTTGCGCAATTTACATCCAGAGATTAATTAAGCGTTGTTCTGCTGTTGTGGTCACTAAAAGAAACCTTCTTTTTCACCGCCAAAGAAGCAATTTTGCCTGTAGCATAATTCATATCCGAAAGTTAATTAAGCCTGTTTGTGCTTTTACATTCAGTAAAATACACAGTGTTTTTAAACGACACATACAAGTAAATTTTTCCTGGCCATTTGTGGAGCGCAATTTATATCCAAGGGTTACCCAAGCTTGTTACTGGGTTCATTTGGAGTCAAATACAGGGTGTGTATTTATCATATAGAGATATCTTCATCAAACAGTGTCTGTACTTTTTAGAACAAACAGTATGTCAGACAGAGAGGTGGTAGGGTCTTCACCTGCGAGTGGCAGTGGCACAAACATTCCTGGAGCATGCCCAGGTTGGCAGCACAGCAAGGGGATGTCGCAGCAGGGGTCACACGATGAGGCCAGAACTGCCGCTGTCATCTAGCGGCCGTGTGTTGTTTAGCAACCCAATGGTTCTTGATTGGTTGACTAGGTCATCCTCTTCCTCCCAGATGACATCTGACAACCCCAGCCGGTGGGAACGCCAGACACAACCCTTAGTTGGCATGGCCCGGGAGCGGGTCAGCGGCCCTCACCTGTCCTCAACCCGCCTCTGTCCCATCCGGTTCCCTCAGCCAGAGATCTACTATGTGGTCTGGGCTCAGCGCCACTATATAGCGAGGATGAACAATTTGAGGAGGGCAGTCAGCAGCTACTTGGCAGCGAAGAAATGGGGCCAATATCCCCTGCTTCTTGCAGTAGGCGGCAAAGTATAGATGTGGAGAGTGGCATGGGAGGTCATGTTATGAGGGGTCAGCCTCTGCATACCAAGACCGGTGATGAGGACAGCAGTGACGATGAAACACAAAATAGATGATGATGTAGCCGACCGCACTTGGAAGCCGGGTGAAGCAAGGGCTTCATCATCGACAGGAGAAGAGGGCGTCAGCTTGCGCGTCAGCCAGCGGCGCAGCAAGCAAGTGGGTTGTGTGGCCGTGAGTCAGCAGGGTAGCAGCAGTGTGAGGTCAGGAGCCCAACGGCCACGTTGTAGAAAACCATCTTCGCAGGTCCAAGAAAGTAGTGGCAAAAGGGGCTCAGCGAGGCAGCAGCAGTAGTAGTCACTCAGTGTGGAGCGTTGGCGGTAAAAATCAGATACTCGGCGGCGTGGCAGTTCTTTGCTAAGACACCAGAGGAGCCGAATATGGGTATATGTAGAATCTGTGGGCAGAAAGTGAAGCGTGGCCAGGGAGCTAACGTTGGCACCATGGCCCCGCGTCAACACATGCAGCGTCACCATCCGGTGGCCTGGGAGAAACGTGGCTCAGATGTGGTGGTTCATCCTGCCATCGCAGCAGCAGCAGCAGATGCCAGTGGCACGCATGCCATTGCAGCCAGTCAAGGCTCCACCACCTTTGCAGAAGGGAGTTGTTTCTCTTTGCCATCATCTCCCAGTCCAGATGCTCCTGCTCCTCGCTACTCATGGCACCAGCAGTCGTTCAGCAAGGCGATTGCAAAGAGACAACAGTATGTGTCCAACCATCCTAAGGTGCAGCAGCTGACCGTGCTCCTGTCCAAGTTGTTGATACTGCAGTCCCTCCCTTTCCAAATGGTGGACTCTGCACCATTCAGAGAACTAATGGCTTGTGCCGAGCCGAGATGGAGAGTTCCAAGCCGTAATTTATTTTCCAAAAAGACAGTACCAGCACTTCATAAATATGTAGAACAGAAGGTGGGCCAGTCCTTGAGCTTATCGGTTTGTTCCAAGGTGCACGGCAGCGCGGACGATCTTCAGAAGATTCTGAAAATGGCCAGGAAACTTTGCATGCACTTCATCCATTCCTACAAAGCCAGGAACACCCTCGTCGAGTTGCAGCGGCAGAACGGCCTCCCCCAACACACTCTGATAGCGATGTTTTCCACCCGCTGGAATTCCAGCCTGCACATGTTGGACCGACTGTATGAACAGAGAACGGCCATTAACGATTTTTTGATGATCCAGGCGGACAGGAGTACTCCCCTGTGTAACTTTGATGTCAGCCAGTGGCAGCTCATGCGTGACACCTGCCGTTTATTGAGGCCATTCTAGGAGGCGACGTTATTTGTCAGTCGCCAGGACAACGTGATGAATAACGTCATTCCACTGCTTCATGTCCTGGAACAGATACTGAAAAATCTGTCTGGGCAGGGGACTGGAGACGTGGCGACTCCATCGGTTGCGGCCACATGAGTCCGGTGGGGACTAAAATGGAGGAGGAGGAGGACATTGGAGCAGAAGCATTGTCTGGAGAAAGAGTGGATTTTCTACCCAGGTGACAAGAGAGGAGGAGCAGAACAGCTGGAGGAGGTAGATGGAGATGAGGAAGACGAGGCAGATGACCCGCAAGCACCGTGGCAGTATACAGTGGAGATGAGGCAGGGAGCCCTCGGAGTCACATTGTGCAGATGGCCCGCAGCATGCTGATTTACCTGGCTAGTGACAGCCGAATAGTCAGCATCCCGGCAGAGGGATGACTTCTGGCTCTCCACCTATTGGGACCATCGCTACAGGTCCAGAATGGGAGCCTATTTTCCCAGCTGCTGAGAGGGAGGACAAGTTCAATTACTTTAGGGAAATCCTCCGTAGTCAGTTGGCCGCTGCCTATGTGCAGCATCGTCCCTCCTCTGACAGGTCTGACCGGGGGGGTTCTTCAGCGCTCCCGTACTACTGCCGCGGCTGCTGTGGGAAGGTATGGGGGTAGGAGCAGTACCAGCTCCATCAGCAGCAACCTAAGTCTGGAGTCACTGATGAGCAGCTTCCTTCACCCACCTAGTGAGGAGGGCAGTCACCAGCAGCAGCAGCAGGACCTGGAGCAGTCCCTGAACCAACAGGTGGTGGCCTACTTGGAAAGCACTCTGCCACCCCAGTTAGAAGATCCGCTGGACTACTGGGCAGCCAAACTGGATGTGTGGCCGCAACTTGCCGAGTTTGCAGTGGAGAAGCTGTCCTGCCCGGCCAGTAGTGTGGCATCAGAGCGGGTGTTCAGTGCGGCGGGGGCCATCGTTACCCCAAGGAGAACCCGCTTGTCCACGGGAAATGTGGAACGACTGACCTTTGTCAAGATGAATCAGGCATGGATCGGCCAGGATTTCCACACACCAATGCCTTAGGCGTCAGACTACATCAGCCATGATGCCTCACCCAAACTGTGAGAAATGAGTCTGGGTTCAAACTACCTGCCTCAGCCACTATTCTGATGCCACCACCCGCCTGATGCCACACATCTGCTGACAGTTTCTCCATCTGCCACCAACCATCTTTACCAGGGACTGGTATTGCCACCCACCTCCACACTCTGTCATTGTGCCACTCTATGACCTCATGCTGCTGCTGCTGTTGTTGCTGCTGCGGTCACCTCCACACTGTGTCATTGTGCCACTCTCTGACCTCATGCTGTTGCTCCTGCCGCCGTCACCTCCACTCTCTGTCATTGTGCCACTTTGTGGCCTACTCCAGTTTTTGCCACCTCCAGAATGTCATTGTGCCACTGCCTGACCTCATGCTGCTGCTGCTGTGACCTCTACACTGTGTCATTGTGCCACTCTGTGGCCTACTCCTGTTTTTGCCACCTCCAGAATGTCATTGTGCCACTGTCTGACCTCATGCTGCTGCTGCCGTGCCCTCCACACTGTGTCATTGTGCCACTCTGTGGCCTACTCCTGTTATTGCCACTTCCAGAATTTGTCATTGTGCCACTGTCTGACCTCATGCTGCTGCTGCCGTGACCTCCACACTGTGTCATTTTGCCACTTTGTGGCCTATTCCTGTTTTTGCCACCTCCAGAATGTCATTGTGCCACTCTCTGACCTCATGCTGCTGCTGTGGCTGTTGCCGTGCCCTCCACACCCTGTCATTGTGCCGCTCTCTGACCTCATGCTGTTGCTCCTGCTGTCATCTCCACTCTCTGTCATTGTGCCACTCTTGGCCTACTCCTGTTTTTGCCACCTCCAGAATGTCATTGTGACACTCTCTGACCTCATGCTGCTGCAGCCGTAACCTCCACACTGTTTCATTGTGCCACTCTGTGGCCGACTCCAGTTTTTACCACCTCCATAATGTCATTGTGCCACTGTCTTACCTCATGCTGCTGCTACCGTGACCTCCACACTGTGTCATTGTGCCACTCTGTGGCCTACTTTAGTTTTTACCACCTCCATAATGTCATTGTGCCACTGTCTGACCTCATACTGCTGCTGTGGCTGCTGTCGTGCCCTCCACACTGTGTTATTGTGCCACTCTGTGGCCTATTCCTGTTTTTGCCACCTCCAGAATGTCATTGTGCCACTCTCTGACCTCATGCTGCTGTGGCTGCTGCCGTCACCTCCATACTCTGTCACTGATCTTGCCACCTGAGCTCTCAGCTTGTTTTTTTCCAGCTTTCGCTGCCATGACTGTATCAGGCTACATTCCCGCTTCAGTTTTTTGGTCAGTTTTGCCCTCTTAAGTGCCCAGGGCATTTTATAGTGAAGCGATTCTAAGAGCGGTGGCAGTCATGTGCATGTCATACTAAAACACAACATTATATGAAGACCAAACCAAGCTCCCTCTGCATATTTAAGCATGGCACAACATTCTACAGCACCCTGCAGGCTCTGTGCAGCCTGGAAATAGCTATTTTTTAATGCGATTCGTCCCGAAGTTATTCGGACCGAAACAAATTTTGTCGGAAAATTCGGTGAAGTCACCGAATCGAATTTTTGAGAAATTCGCCCATCTCTAATGGTGATGCAAAAACGTGTTTTCTTTTCTAAATAAAAGTGTTTTTTTGTGTAAAAGCAGTAAAACGTAAAAAATATACAAATTGGGTATCACTGTAATCATATCGACCTGCTGAGTAAAGCTAGCATGTTATTTATACCACTCGCTGTAAAAACAATAAAAAAAATTGCTGATAGCTGTATTTTACTCATTCTGCCTCCATAATAACCTCGATAAAAAGAGAGCAAAGCGTCATATAAACACCAATGAAAACGTTAACTCATCCCTCAAAAAATAAGCCCTTACATAGCTCTGCACACAGAAAAATAAAAAGTTATGACTGTGACAACATAAAAATGCAATTTTTTACCCATTTCTATTGTGTAATAGTAGCAAGACATAAAAAACTACCTTATATACTCGAATAGAAGCCGACCCGAGTATAAGCCGAGGCACCTACTTTTGCCACAAAAAACTGGGAACACTTATTGACTCGAGTATAAGCCTAGGGTGGAAAATGCAGCAGCTACTGGTGAATTAAAAAAATTAAAATTGATACCAATAAAATTACATAGGCAGGTATAGGCAGTTTAATGTCCCCCATAGGCAGGTATATGTCCCCCATAGTCAGGTTATAGGCAGGTATATGGCCCCTATAAGCAGGTATAGGCAGTTATATGTCCCCATAAGCAGATATATGTCACCATAGGCAGGTAATAGGCAGGTATATGTCCCCATAGGCAGATAATAGGCAGGTATATAGCCCCATAGGCAGGTACTAGGATGGTATATGGCCCCATAGGCAGGTACTAGGCAGGTATATGGCCCCACAGGCAGGTATATGGCCCCATAGGTATGTAATAGGCAGGTATATGACCCCATAGGCAGTTAAAAAAGATAAAAATACAAACACTTACCTCGCTCCCTCGCTGCTCCGATCCCAGGCGCTCTGCTCCGTGTTCAGGCACAGGCAGGGTGATGTCATCAGGCCGCGCACGCAGTGTGATGACAAACGCTGCCTGTGCCGGAAACTCCGGACAGCCGCGAGTCTGCATCCGTCCGGAGTCCACCGCGGAGCAGGGAGCGCTCGCTCTCTGCTCTGCAGTGGTATCTTCATCTGTAAGCGCTCCGGAAGAGCCGCATACAGGTGAAGGGATTGCCGACAGCGCCCAGGCCACAGCAGCGCCCGGACGCTGTAAGGAACTCGGCATTTAGCTATATGCGCTACCTGAGGAGTCGCATGTAGCAGAAGTGTCCCTGCTGGTGCGCGGGCCATCGCAGCGCCCGAGCGCCGACAGTGACTCAAGTATAAGCTGAGGTCGGATTTTTCAGCACATTTTTTGTGCTGAAAAACTCGGCTTATACTCGAGTATATATGGTATATAAAATTTATATCATTGCAATTGTGCTGAACCACATAGTAAAGTTATCCTGTTACTTATACAGAACAGTGAACGCTGTAAAAATGAAACCGAAAAAACAATGGTGGAACTGCAGGTGTTTGTTTTTACTTTCATGGCCCTAAGCTAAAAAAACTGTGGAACACCTGTGCACCCAAATTACACAATATACCCCTAGATTAGATCCCTGAGGGGTGTTGAATCCAAGATGGGGTGACTTCTGGAATGTGTCACCAGTTCTGGTATTTTGGGGGGCTTTGCGAATGCGACATGGCACCCACCAAAATCTGTGTTCCAAAAGCCAAGTAGAAGTCCCTCCCTTGTATGCCCTGCCATGCGCACAAACAACATTTTACACCCACATATAGGGTATTGTCGAACTTGGTAGGAATAGTGTAATAAATTTTGGGGTGCTTTTTACCAGAATTCCTTGTAAAAATTAAGCATTTTCAGCTGAAACTGCAGATTATTGGAAAAATATAAATGTTTTTATTTTCACAGCGTAATGTTAAAAAAAAATTATCTAACACCTGTGGAATCAATATACTCACTGCACCTCTGGATATTTTCCTTAAGAGGTGTAGTTTCCAAAATTAGGTCTTTTTAAAGGAGTTTATTAAATTTTAACACCTTAGGGTATCTACAAACCTGGAATGGTGCCTAAAATATATCCTAATGAAAATGAGACTCCAAAATCCCGTAGGTGCTCCTCCTACTGTGAGGCTTGTGGTTGAGTCAAATAGCACACTAGGTCTAAAAAAGGCAGAAACTGGGGAATCAATATTTAGGTGCACTTCCCTATTATCATCTACCATATTCCACTGAATAATGGATAAAAATTGAAAATCTGCAAGAAAAGTGAAATTTTGAAATTTCACCTCTTCTTTGCTTTAATTTCCACGAAACACCTAAAGGGTTAATAAACTTTATAAGTGTTGTTTTGATTACCTTGAGGGGTGCAGTTTCTTAGATGGAGTCATGTATGGGTGTGTAACATAAAGGTCCTTCAACGCCAGATCAGAACTGGACTGGTCTTAAAAAATGTAGAAATTTGCTACAAAATTTAAGAGCCCCCTAATGTTGTAAAACAAATATAAGATTGTTTAAAAAATTATGCTAAAATAAAGTAGACTTATGGTAGATGTTATTTACTCAGATTTTGGGTCTGATGTCTTAAACGCAGACATTTTTAAACTTTGAAAATGGCAAATTTTTTTGAAATTTTCACAATATTTTGATATTTTTCATAAACAAACAAGGATTGTTTCGACAAAAATTAATTGCTAACTTAAAGTACAATGTGTCACGAGAAAACATTCTCAAAATCACATGAATAGGTAAAACCATTAAAAAGTTATTCACTGATAAAGTGACTAGAGATGGGCGAATTGATTCTAATGAAGTGGAATTCGTTTAGAATTTCAGGAAAACTTCGGTTCTGAATGAAGTCGAAGTTTGGGGTACTTCGGGGTGAACGAAGTGTGCTTTTTTATTGATAAAAGGGCTGTGAGCATAGGGCGTTACAGGGGGCAAAGCACTCTGGAGGAAGAAAGGGCATTGCCTGCATGACATGTGCAGAGTTTGAACCCAAAATAAGGGGGAAGGGGGGATTCTGGGGACATCACCGCCCTATATAAGCCCCGGGGCGGACGCTGGGGGGCCCTACCCCCTCCCCATGTACTGTCAGGGAAAGGGTTGCTGCCCGGCTGTTGTTACTGAAGAACTGTTTTTTTATACAGCGATTTTTGGGGGGTGTCTCAGTTTGTCCCCAGAATGCTTTCTTAATTTTTCTATTTTCTGATTTTTGGGGTTTTATTGGTTTCTGAAAATTTCCAGTGTGGCCCCACTGTGTTTGCAATAACTTTTTAAAATTGCTATCTGTTTTCACACACATTGAATATCCAAGGGGGATTTTAACCCAAGTTCCTGTTTTTATTCTTTTCAAAAAAAACCCGGGTTTTTTTACAAAAACAAATACCATTTTCTTTTTTGGGCTCCCTAAATTTTCTTTTGCGCAATTTACACCCAGGGGTTAATTAAAGCTTGTTTTTCTGCGTGGTGACTCCAAAAAAACCGTCTTTTTTCCCAAGGGCCAAAAAAATTTAAAAAATTTTCCCTGTAGCCAAATTTTCACAAGAAAAGGTTTAATTAAAATTTTTCTCTTGTTGTTTTTTAGTGTAAAAAAAGAAATTTTGTAACACACTACAAAGTTTGTAGTTTGTGGCGGGCCTAAATTTCCCTTTTGCGCAATTTACATCCGGGGGTTTAAATTTTAAGCATTTTTTTTTTCTGCTGGGGGTGACCCAAAGGGAAAAGTCTTTTTCACCGCCAAAAAAAAAAAATTTTCCCTGTAGCCTAATTCACAAGGGGAAGGGTTTAAATTACAATTTTTTTCTTGTTGTGTAGGGTAGAAAACACGCAATTGAAAAACAGGGCAAACAAAAAGTATTTGGGGGCTGATAAAATTTTTTTGGGCGAAAATTTACCCCGGGGTTAATTAAGCGTTTTTTTTTCTGCTGTGGTGACTTCAAAAAAAACCGTCTTTTTTCACCCCCAAAAAATAAAATTTTTTCCTGTGGCCTAATTCAAAACCCGAATTTTAATTACAATTTTTTTTTTGTTGTTTTGGGTAGAAACACGAAATTGTAACATGCTAAAACTAGTAGTTTTTTTGGCTAAAAAAAATTTTTTTTGGGCGAAATTTAAATCCGGGGTTAATTAAGAGGTTCTGTTTGTGTGGGGGACTACAAAAACCGTTTTTTCCCACCCCCAAAAATTAAAATTTTTCCCCCTTTTTTTACCTTTAATTCAAAAGCAAGGGTTTAATTAAAAAATTTTTTTCTTTTTGTGTAGCGTAAAAAAAACACGCAATTGTAACACGCTACAAAGCTAGTAGTTTTTGGGCTTTCAATTCTTTTGCCAATTTACACCCGGGGTTTTTAATTTAAAAGGTTTGTTTTTTTTGTGTGGTGATTTTCAAAAAAAACCGTCTTTTTAAACCGCCAAAAAAAAAAAATTTTCCTGAAACCTAATTCACAAGCGAAGGTTAATTAAAATTTTTTCTTTTGTTGGTAGGTAAAAAAACACGAAATTTGGGAAAACACGCTACAAAGCTAGTAGTTTGTGGGCTCAATTTTTCGAAAATTTAAAACCAGGGATTAATTAAGCGTTTTTTTTTTTTTGCTGTGGTGACAAAAAAAAAAACCCTTTTTTTTTCACCCCCAAAAATTACAATTTTCCCGGAAACCAAAAATTCCAAGAAAAGGTTTAATTAAAAATTTTTTTTCTCTTTTTGTGTAGCTTAAAAAACAGGGGCAATTGTAACACGCTACAAAGCTTTAGTTTGTGGCTGCTCAATTCTTTTGGAAATTTTACATCCAGGGGTTAATTTTTAACCCCTTTTTTGGGTTTTTTCTGCTGTGGTAAACTAAAAGAAACCTTTCCTTTTTCACCGCCAAAAAAAAAAAATTTTCCTGTAGCCAAATTTCCCAAAAGCGAAGGTTAATTAAAATTTTTTTCTCTTTTTTGTGTACGTAGAAAACACGAAATTTGTAACACGCTAAAAAGTCGTTGTTTGGGGTTGTTTAAAATTTTTTGGCGCAATTTAACCCAGGGGTTAATTTAACGTTGTTCTGCTTTGTACCCCAGAAAAAGAAACTTTGTTTTTCACCCCCACAGAAAAAATTCTGAGATAATTCATATCCGAAGGTTAATTAACCCTGTTTGTGCTTTTATATTCAGTAAAATACACAGAGTTTTTAAACGGCACATACAAGTAAATTTTTTCCTGCCCATTTTTGGGGGCAAAAATTTTATACCCAAGGGTTCCCCAAAGTTCTTAGTGGGTTCATTTGGAGTCAAATACGGGGGTGTGAAATTTATCATATACGAATCTTCATAAAAAACATGTCTGACATTTTAGAAAAACATAGTCAGACAGAGGGGTTTGGAAAGGCTCTTCCACCTGCAAGTGGAAAGGAAACAATTTATTCCTGGACCCAGGCCCCAGGTCACAGAACACCCAAAGGGGGAAGTGGGACGGGGGGTCACTCGGTGAGGCCACAACTGCCATGTAAATCTAGCGGCCGGTGTTGTTCAAAACCCCAAGGGTTTTCTTGTTTGGGTTTGGACTAAGACACCCAATTCCTCCCAGAAAAACATTAAACCAACCCCAGAAAAAGAGTCGGGGGGAACGTCAGACAAACCCCTTTTGTTGGCATGGCCCGGGGGGGGGGTCAGCGGCCCTCCCCTCCCCCAAACCCGCCTCTGTCTCTTTTCCGGTTCCCTCAGCCAGAGATTTTACTATGTGGTCTGGGCTCAGCGACTTTTTTAGCGAGGATGAACAATTTGAGGGGGGGCAGTCAGCAGTTTACTTGGAAATTGAAGAATGGGGCCAATATCCCGGGCTTCTTGCGGGTAAGCGGCAAAGTATAAAATGTGAGAGTGGCATGGGAGGGTTTATGTTGGAGGGGTCAGGGCCCCGCAAACCAAGACCGGTGATGAAGGGGGCAGTGGACGATGAAACACAAATAGTTGGAAAAAGGGGTAGCCGACCCAGCCCTTTGGGTCCCCGGGGGAGGCAAAGGGGTTCATCATTGTAGGGGGAAGAGGGGTCAGCTTGCGCGTTTTAGGCAGCCCGGGAGCCAGCAAGTGGGTCGTTTTGGCCCTTTTGGGCAGCAGGGTAGCAAGGGAGTGTAGGTCGGGGCCCAACGGCCACGGGGGAAAAAAAACCCCCTTGCAGGGCCAAGAAAGTAGGGGGCACAAAGGGGGTCAGCAGGCAGCGGCGGCAGTTTGTCACTCAGGGGGCGGAGCATTTTGGGGGTAAAATCCGATTCTGGGCGAAAGTGGCAGTTTTTTGGGTAAGACCCCCGGGGGCCGAATATGGGTATATTTAGAATCTGTTTGGGAAAAGTGAAGTGTGGCCAGGAGTAAAAGTTTTGGGACCACGGCCCCTGCATCAACACATGCAGGGGTCACCATCCTTGGCCCGGGAAACTTTGGGTCAGGGGTGGGTGGTCCATTTTTTGGGCCCCGCAGCAGCAGCAGAAACTTTGGGGGCCCAGTGGCACACAAGCCCCTTGCAGCCATTCAAGGCTCCACCCCCTCTGCCCGAAGGGGGGCTGTTCCTCTTTGGGCATAACTCCCGGTCCCGATTACCTGCTCCCGCTATTCTTGGGGGCCCAGCAGTCGTTCAGGCCCAGGGGGATTGGGAAAAAAGACCAAAAGTTTTTGCGTCCAACTATCCTAAAAGGGGGCAGGGAAAAAGAACCCTACTCCCCGTCCAATTGGGTTTGGGGCTGCAGTCCCTCCCTTTTCCCAAAAAAGGGGGGACTTTTGCCCGTTTAAAAAAACTAATGGGGTTGTGCCAAACCCAGATGGAGAGTTCCAAAACCGTAATTTTTTTTTCCAAAAAGGTTCAAATACCCGCCTTCATAAATATGTAGAACAGAAGGGGGGGCCATCCTTGAGGGTTAACGGGTTTTTTCCAAGGTGCACGGCAGCGCGGGGCTCTGGGGCTGTAGCTTCGGTCAGGGCCAGTACATGTCCTTTTCGGCCCAATGGGTTTAAATGTGCTTCCGGCCCAGGCACACCAAAAACTTTGGGCAGGAGAGCCGCTTTTTCCTCCACGTTGGCAGACTGCGGCTTTCCCGCCCAATTTCCGCCCCTCCTCCTTTTTCCCCCACCCCCACCATCTCACCTCCACAAATAAATGCCCCCATTTATACCACATGTGTAAGGGGGACAGCGGTGTCGCGCATTTTTACACCTTGCTTTCCCTCGGCGAACTAATCACACAGGGGGGGAACTGCTCCGGTCATGCGGGAAGAAATCGATGTGTGGGTTTCTCCGTGCCCCAAATGCAAAAATGGAAAACCTGGTGGGCGGGGTAATGGGGGAAATGGTGTCCCCGCTGCCCGAGGAGGGATTCTCCATGCGCCTGCATGGCGCACGTGTTCCCAAAAACTGGTTGTGAAAAGGTTTCCCGAAGTCTTTCCCCAAAGGAAACTTTGGGAAAATTCTGAAAATGGCCAGGGGAAAATGTGCATGCCTTCATCCATTCCTACAAAGCCAGGAACACCTTTTTTCGAGTTGCAGCGGCAGAACGGCCTCCCCCAACCACCTTATATGCGATTTTTTCCACCCATTGGAATTCCGCCCGCACCCTGTTGGACCGGGGTGTATGAACAGAGGGAAAGGCCCTTTAAAGGGTTTTTTGAGACCCGGGGGGACGGAGGACTCCCCTTAAAACTTTTTAAATTTTAAACCAGTTGGGGGACCCCTTGGGGTGACACCTGCAGTTTGTTGAGGGCCCTTCGAGGAGGCCCCCCGTTTTTTGTCGTGCCAGGACTACGGGATGAAAAAAACTCATTCCCGTGGCTTCAGTCCGGGGAAAAGATGCGGAAAAAATTTTTGGGCGGGGAAAAGGGGGGGCGTGGCGACTACAAACCGGGGGGCCCCCATGAGGGGCCGGGGGGACCCGAAATGGAGGAGGAGGAGGGGGGGAGGGGGAGGACCTTGGGGGGCAGAAATTGTCTGGTGAAAAGAGGAATTTTTACCCCGGTACAAGGAGGAGGGAAAAGGAAGGGAGCTGGAGGAGGTAGGGTTGGGAGATGAGGAAAAACGAGGGAGGTTTTACCCCAAAACACCGTGGGCAATATACATGGGAGGATTTGGGGGAAGGGAGGCCCCCCGGATCAAAATTTTGCAGATGGGCCCCAAGCATGCTGTTTGGGTATTTCTAGTTTTTGGGTTCCCAAAAATCACATCCGGCAGAGGGGTGACTTTTGGCTCTCCACCCTATTGGACCCTCGCTACCCGGGCCCCAAAAAAGGGAGCCTTTTTCCAGCTATTGAAAGGGGGGACAAACTCAAATACAAAAGAGAAATCCTCCCTTTGTCGTTGGCCGCTTTCCAGTGCGGCATCATCCCTCCTCTGGGCAGGTCTGACCGGGGGGGTTTTTCACGCTCAAAGTACTAAATGGGCCCCGGCCTTTCTTGGGGGGGGGGGGGGTGGGAGGGGCAGTACCACTCCATCAGCAGTAACCTAAGTCTGGAGTTTACTGAAAGAAGGGGTTCCTTCACCCACCTAGTGAGGGGGGGCAGTCCCCAGCAGCAGGGGGCAGGAATGGAGCAGACCCCCGACCCAACAGGTGGGGCCTACTTGGAAACACTCGCCACCCCCCGTTAAAATCCGCTGGACTACTGGGGAGCCAAACGGATTGTGTGGGCCCCAACTTTCCGGGGTTTGCAGTGGAAAGCTGTCCGCCCCCGGCCAGTAGTGGTGCATCAGAGCGGGGGTTCAGTGCGGTGGGGGCCCCTGTTACCCCAAGAAGAACTCGCTTGTCCGGGGAAAGGGAACTGACTGACCCTTTTTCAAAATGAATCAGGTGGGGGATCGGCCAGGATTTCCACACACCCAATGCCCCTTTTTCCCTCAGACGCCTCACCCCAAAATGTTTAGAAATGAGTCTGGGTTCAAAAAAACCGCCTCAGCCAAATATTCTGATGGGGGGCCCCCCCCCGCCTGATGCCACACACTGCTGACAAATTTCTCCTCTGCCCCCAAACCCTCTTTTCCAGGGGTGTATTGCCCCCCCACCTCCCCCCTCTGTCTTGTGCCACTGTTGAAACCCCATGCTGCTGCTGTGGGTGCAGGCCCTGAAACCCCCCACACTGTGTCATTGTGCCACTCTCTGACCTCATGGGTGTTGCTCCTGCCGCCGTCACCCCCCCCCCCCCCCCTCTGTCATTGTGGCCGTTGTGGTCTACTTTCCCGTTTTTTTCCACCTCCAGAAAGTGATTGTTTCCCTTTCTGACCTCATGCGGGTGGGTGTGGTAGCAGTGACCTAGAAACTGTGTCATTTTGCCCCCTCTGTGGCCTTACCGGGGTTTTTGTCACCTCCAGAATGTCATTGTGCCACTGTCTGACCTCATGCTGCTGCTGTGGCTGCTGCCGTGACCTCCACACTGTGTCATTGTGCCACTCTCTGACCTCATGCTGTTGCTCCTGCCGCCGTCACCTCCACTCTCTGTCATTGTGCCACTCTGTGGTCTAGTCCCTTTTTGCCACCTCCAGAATGTGATTGTGCCACTTTCTGACCTCATGCTGCTGCTGTGGCTGCTGCCGTGACCTACACACTGTGTCAGTGTGCCACTCTGTGGCCTATTCCTGTTTTTGCCACCTCCAGAATGTCATTGTGCCACTGTCTGACCTCATGCTGCTGCTGTGGCTGCTGCCGTGACCTCCACACTGTGTCATTGTTCCACTCTGTGGCCTACTCCTGTTTTTGCCACCTCCAGAATGTCATTGTGCCACTGTCTGACCTCATGATGCTGCTGTGGCTGCTGCCGTGACCTACACACTGTGTCATTGTGCCACTGTCTGACCTCATGCTGCTGCTGTGGCTGCTGCCTTGACCTACAAACTGTGTCATTGTGCGTTTATATGAGCCTACTCCTGTTTTTGCCACCTCCAGAATGTCATTGTTCCACTGTCTGACCTCATGCTGCTGCTATGGCTGCTGCCGTAACCTACACACTGTGTCATTGTGCCACTCTGTGGCCTACTCCTGTTTTTGCCACCTCCAGAATATCATTGTGCCACTGTCTGACCTCATGCTGCTGTGGCTGCCGCCGTCACCTCCACACTCTGTCACTGATGTTGCCACCTGAGCCCTCAGCTTGTTTTTTTCCAGCTGTCGCTGCCATGACTTTATCAGGCTACATTCCCCCTTCAGTTTTTTGGTCAGTTTTGCCCTCTTAAGTGCCCAGTGAAGCGATTCTAAGAGCGGCGGCAGTCATGTGCGTGTCATACTAAAACACAACATTGTATGAAGACCAAACCAAGCTCCCTCTGCATATTAAGCATGGCACAATGTTCTACAGCACCCTGCAGGCTCTGTGCAGCCTGGAAATAGCTGTTTTTTTAACGTGATTTGTCCCGAAGTAATTCGGAACGAAGTTATTTTTTGCCGAGAAGTTCGGCGAAGTGAACGAACCGAATTTCAGGAAATTCGCCTATCTCTAAAAGTGACACATGTTAGTTTTGCAAAAAAAGGGCTTGGTCCTTAAGACCAAAACAGGCTTAGACCTTAAGGGTTTAATTTAAATCACCCAACCAAACACCTTCAGGTCTCCTTCTTCTACTGTCTATTCTCACCAAGCAGAGATTTCAATGGATCTCATCACTGGTGTGTCTCCTGCCTATTTGGATGGTGAGTGATGCCTTTTCGAAAATGGACAATTTTTTCCATGTTTGGTTTACTTTATGCTTCTCATTTGGTATTGTGTGTAGTATATCTCCAAGTTTGTAAGACCTTGACGATTGCCCTAGACCTTTCCTCAATATACCATTCCCAATGTAACAGTCTAATGGAGCATATTAACCATGCCCTTTAGCAATATTTTCACACCTAATGTAGATGGAGACCCATCAGGATAATTAGTCTGAGCTGTTACTCTGGGCGCACCTTTGACATAACCACATCTCTAAATCCACTGGATAATCGCCATTTGAACAAAGTCAATTCCTCTGACAATTTCTGCTCAGCCTCTGGCTCCTGATGTTGTAGCTTTTTGTCAAAATATTCAAGACATACAGAAAGTGTTTAATAAGTATTCCCAACAAGCATCAACAAACAAGTCCCAAAATTGCAAAGGTTATGGGGTCTGGCTATCTACATTAACTATCCATTTGTATGTTCCAATTTACAAGCTTGCTTCACGTTTCATTGGACCATTCCAGGTATTGAAGAAGATTAACCTAGTTACATTATATCAGATTGCGACCTTTCATCTGGATTACAACAGTTTCCATATATCCCTTCTAAACGGCAAAAAACTAAACCAAAAACCTATCGAAAAATATATATCCAAAAAAATAATAACAGTATTTATTGAAAATAATAACGCACAAATTAAAACACAATAAACAAAAAATACACAGCTAAAAAATACACAGCTAAAAAAGTAAAATGCTATGGAACACAACTATCAACCCAGAAACTGCATGCTATTCAATAATAGAAAATACATAAATGACATAAGAATCACAGTCATAATGAGTACTGTGAAAGCATACAGACCCGGTAATAGCACAGAAGGCCCCAAAGTACGTTTCCTCCAACACCTGGCTTCGTCCCCCTGACACTAGGGGGACTCACAGTTAAAGTAAAAAAAAAAAAAAAAAAAAAAGGGTTTTAAATAGTAAAAAAAAAAAAATAATTCAAATCACCCCCCTTTTGCCGTTTTACAAATAAAAAAATTAAATAATAAAAAAGTTACACATATATGGTATCACCGCGTCCAGAAAAGTCTGAACTATTAAAATATAACATCAATTACCCTGTACGCTGAACACCGCTGAAGAAAGAAAATTCCAAACACCAAAATTGCGGTTTTATGGTCATTTCACGGCCCCTAAAAATTGGAATAAATTTAATCAAAAGTTGCATGCATTCCAAATTGCTAGCAATAAAAAGTACACTTCAGCCCAAAAAAATGCACCCTCACTCAAGTCCATAGGTGTTAGTACAAAAAAGTTATTAGTCGCAGAAAATGGCACCATGGCACAAATTTCAAAAATAGAAAATGTTTAGAATTTTTTTTACGGTACCAAAACTTAACAAAAACTATACATGTTTGGTGTTGCCGGATGAATATCAACCTGTAGAATACAGATAACACATCATTTATCCCAAAGATTGAACGCCGTAAAAACTAAACTCCTGCAAATATGGCGCAAATATGTTTTTTTCCACATTTTGCCCCAATTTTTTTGTGGTTTCCCAGTATATTCTTTGGTACGGTGAATTACACCATTAGAAAGTACATCTTGTCCCGCAAAATAAAAGCCCTCATATGTCTATGTAGATGAAAAAATAAAAAAGTTATTGCTCTGGGAAGGTGACGAGGGAAAAACAAACGTGAAAAAAAAAATAGGCTTCGGCAATAAGGGGTGAAAAAGGTCTGTGATAATAGGTCTACATTTTTTGCCTGTTATTAACTGCACAGTGGGAGAAAC